>JAEOAD010000011.1:43412500-43620000 GCA_036365145.1 Orientallactaga sibirica | reverse complement strand
GATAAACAAAACTGCTTCTTTTCCCTCTCTTCCTTTACCTTCAGACATTACCTTTTCCTTAAAGCTATCAGATCCCCCAGTGAGAAACTTGCATTAAGATATAACATTTTGGGAGCTAGGGAGATGGCTGAGTGTGTAAAGTGCTTGTTGCACAAGCATGAGGACCTGAGTTCGGATCCCCAGAGTCCATGTAAAGTTAAACATGACCGCACAAACCTGAAATCTCAGCACTGTAGAGGCAGAGGCAGAGGCAGAGGCAAGAGGATCCTCAGGGCAAGCTGGCTAGCTAGTCTAACCAAATTGGTGAGCTCCGGGTTCAATGAGAGATCTGCCTCAGTAAAAGTAAGGTGGAATTCCATAACCTGCATGACCATGACCTGTTTAGAACAAAAGAAAGATAGACACAAGTAATCGAGTAGAAGCAGGGATCAGGTAGTCTGCAGGCTCTGGTGGAAACACTGTAGCACTGCCTAACCAAGTGTTGGTTTAATTTATACATGAACAGGAAAGCTTTGGCTTTCAAATACAGAAAAAGCATGTGAAAGGGGGACAAGGTCAGATGATGTAGGAATGAGGCAGCTGCAGACTGTTTTCCTGTAAGTACTGTCTTCTTGCCATACAAACAGTCCAAGGGAGGAATTAAGGAGGGGCTGGGCCCTGCTCAGTTTCTACTGGTTCAGCTGGAGGTGGACATGCCTAGGCCTATGCCAATGGCTTCTACTGGTTGTGGCTTTCTACAGCACAACCTGTTCCAGGTTGGCAATAGACACTAAGGACTGTAAAACTCAGAAAAGCAGAAATCCAGAGGTTGCAGAGAGCTCAATACTAAAGTAGCTTTATAACACACCCAACAAGGCTCAGGGAACATTGCCAAAGACGGGGTGGAAAGATTGTATGATCCCACAGGGTGAGAAGGAGCATCCTGATGCACAGCCCTCAGAGTCCACACCCCCACAGAGGCTAACTGATGCATTCATGACCCTGTAGTGAATCCCAATAACCCCATTAAGAAGGACCCTCAAGCTGGGCATGGTGGCGCACGCCTTTAATCCCAGCACTCAGGAGGCAGAGGTAGGAGGATTGCAGTGAGTTCGAGGCCACCCTGAGACTACATAGTGAATTCCAGGTCAGCCTGGACCAGAGTGAGACCCTACCTCGAAAAACCAAAAAAAAAAAAAAAAAAAAAAAAAAAAAAAAAAAAGAAGGACCCTCAGTGGAATGATGGGTGTGGAAGAGGGTACATGAAAGGACAACATGAGGGGAGCAACACATGTTTTGTCCATACAGTCAAGTTCCTAATTAATAAAAATTAAAATTTAAAAAGACAGTAATAAGGTAAGGTGGACCGTGACTGAGGAAGACACCTGACATCAATCTGTGGCCTCCACTGTGGATAGGCAGATGGAGTAAGAGATAAGTGAAACCAGGTGCATGGTACTGATCACACAGTGCTTCTAGAGCCATTCAGTGCCCATCACCAGCATGCTGCTTGGGTGCTTTAGGGAAAGGCAAGCTTCCATGTTCTCTCTACCGAGTCTCTCATGCTATGAAGCAGTGCTTATGGGGGAAGGCTTTGATTATATGAAGGGCCTTGAATGACTCAAGAGCTTTCCTGCACAGGCAGCTTTGCTTCCTATCACTGGGCATTTTAACCAGTTGTAGAGCACATTGTCTTACATGGTGACCATATTTTCCTATAGAAATACCTCTGTGATTGAGGGATTGCATTCCTGCTTGAAGGCCTCAAAGCAAATTTCTCACCATCCTTAACATTAGCTACCATTTCCAGCAGTGGAATTGGCCCAGATGTATCCCATTGTCTTATGTATCTAATCAACACTGGGAACTTTGTTATGTACTAAGGACCCAGAGATGACCAACATCTGGACTTGTGTGTCTGTCCAAGTAGTCCTTACATACAGAATTCATGTCACGGTTCTGAGGTGAGTATGAAGAGAGATTTGAATGGTTATCATCGATTGTTTTAGAAACCCAAAGTTCTGCACAAAGCTTTACTACCTCACCTTTCAATGTCAAAACCATACCTTCATTTGACAATGGCAGAGTATCTCAAAGAATGCCACATTCTCCAAGAAAAGGCAGGCTTTCTAATTCTGTAGCAGCTGGAATTCTCTCTACTGAAAATGACAGAAAGCCTGACTCCACCTTGTTTATTCAAGGAGAGAGGAAAAAGAAAGATTTTTTAAAAATATTTATTTTTATTCATGTATTCATTTATTCATGACAGAGAGAGGCAGAGAGAGAGAGAGAGAGAGAGAGAGAGAGGAGAGAGAGGGTGTGCCAGGACCTCCAGCTGCTGCAAACTAACTCCAGATGCATATGCTGCCTTGTGCACCTGGCTTGTGTGGGTCCTGGGGAATTGAAATTGGGTCCTTTAGCTTTGCAGCAAAGTGTCTTAACTGCTAAGCCATCTCTCCAGCCCTGAGAAAGATGTTTGAATGAAACACTTTGTTGTTGGTTCATGAAACAAAAGGATCCTTCATTTTTATTTTTATTTTTTCATTGCTCAGACAAGCCAAATATAGCTGAGGGGAGGAAAGTTTTTATTTTGGCTCATAGTCTTGAGGGGAAGCTTCATCATGGCAAAGGAAAGCATGGCATGAGCAGAGGCTGCACATTAGTCTGCCATAGTAAGTGGCAAACAGCAGCAGGAGAGTGAGCTGACTTCTTGCAAGGGCAGCCAGCCAAAACACCCTATATCTCCAGCAACACACCTCCTCCAGCAAGGCTCCACCTCTCAAATTGCCACCAGATAGGGACCATGCATTTAAAATACATGAATTTGCAAGATACATCTGATTTAAACCATCACACATGTGGCTGGGGCAATGGTTTTAACATACTTGTGTAGATTCCTTGGCATGCCTGACTTTGAGAGGTGGAATAAGCCTTCTCTGAGCTGTGGCTGGATATACATAGTGAATGTGGCACAGTGGAGGGCATGTAGTATCTGAGGATAGCTCACAGGCACATGTTCATTCCTAATAGTTATCCTGGGCCAGCAGTTTCTATGGTATGTAGAAACAGGATCTCTTGGAAGTGCCCTGTGTGGGCATGCTGAGGCCTTACCATACCCATGAAAGAGTCTCCTTGGAGAAGACCCTGTGACCTGGATCAGGTGGCTGATGCATACAATCTTGGTCAAGGAGACCTTGAAGCCAAGCTGCCCACTGCAGATGCTGCCAACTTCCTGGCTCAGAGACGGAGGAACAATTAACAGGAACTGTGGGTTTACTGCACTGTGATGTAGCTGGATGTGTGGGTGAAATTTGGATGTACTCGCCCTCTCCATCTCGGTGGCTTGGCTCCTCCCTGGTCTGGTTATTCCTTATGCTAAATGAATTCTCAGAAATGCTTGGCTCTCTCTTTAAGAAATTGGTGACAATGCTCTGAGTCAAAGCATCCCACTTTTAAGTTGAGTATCTGTCTCCAATAGTCCTTCCAGAAATCTCAGGATGTACTTACATGCTGAAGACACCTGGGTGGAATCAAGGCTGCAGATGTACAGAAAGGGATGGGCAAGAGGCACATTACTGTAGGTGAGACTGTGGTGTTATTGTGAATGGAGAGAGGGCTTTAGTCAGCAATTATCTCAGTGGTACCATGCATCACGCATGGCTGCAAGCATTGGGTTTAGTTTAGGTTATCAACAAATGCAAAAGAGTAGAAGTTTCATAAGCTTTGCATTCTAGTGAATGCAGTCAGTGATTAAAACACTGTAGGTCTGGGGAAATGGGGAAAGATGGCTCAGTGGATGAAGCTTTTGCCACACAAACATGAGTACATAACTTTAGATTCCCCCAATCAATGTAAAGCCAAACACCATGATGTGTGTCTGTCATCCCACTGCACCTACAGTGAGAAGGGAGGCAAAGACAGGAGAGACTCTGAAGTTCTCAGGCCATCTAGCCAGAAAAACACAGCAATGAACTAGACACCTGGCCTCAAACAAGATAGAAAACAAGAATGACATCCAAGGTTGTCCTCTGAGCTACACACACACACACACACGCACACACACACACATACACACACACATGTACACAGGCACATGCATACACACACATACAAAATAATTAAAATTAAAAAAACATTGTAAATATAGCTAATAGCCTATACGAGTCATTTAACAGCTGTGTGACATTAAATAGGTCACTTACTTCTGAGTCTTGTTATTTTTTTTATCTGAAAAATATTAAGGTATAAAATGTCTTCTCCCTCCTTAGCAAGTAATTTTTCTGAAGATAAAAGGGACTGATGAATGTGTGAATGGTATATAAATAATACAATATTATTTCCAGTCCTAAAACCAACAGAAAGTACCTGCAAGTCATAGTTCTGACAGGGCTGATGGTCAACAAATGACAACTGGCCCAGTTTTGAAAAGAATGGGTACCATGTTTGAACACAGATTACCAAAGAAGACTTGCAGATGGCAAATCAGCCTGTAAAGGATACTCAGTGCCATGAACTGTCAGAGAAACGTGAGCTTAAAAATGGAGATGCCACCACACAACCTCCAGAAGGGTATAGCAGCAAAGCCAGATCTGGTAGTGCATACCTGAAATCCCAGAGCTCAGAATGCTGAGGCAAAGATCACCCTGAGTTTAAAGTCAGTCTGGGCTTTATAGTCAGCACCAGGCCACAAGGAACAGTGACTGGATGTGTGCACATATTCTACTATATCTTGATTATGGTGGATTTACCCAATTATAGACATTTTTTCAAAAGCCACTCGACTATGTGCTTAATGGACACATCTTATTATATAAGAAATGTGATTCAACATGGCTGATTTCTAAAGTAAATGCTTAATTCTTGCATCATTGGCTTTCCAAGATCTCAGTATGACGTATCAGAGATGAGTAGAAGAGGATCAGTTCTTCTAAAAGTGACCTTGTAACATTCCAGATGGCACGGAATTTCTATGCAGCAAGCAGAGGCTCCCCAAGTCCATCAGTTTGCTTGAGTGCTCCAACACTCCATCTTGCTTCAGCCCACATCTCCTTGGATCTAATGTCCATCACTTGTCTTTAATACCTGCTTGCTCCATGCAGTTACTGCTTTCTTAAGAACCTCAGTTTATTGAGTGCATGTATTTGGAGAAATGCATTTTGGCTTTTTGACTTAGTCTACATCTCCTCTAATGTTTATAAGAGTCATGCAACACAGGTACCCTGCTCTCCTTTTGACAGAGGACCTCACATAAGGTAAGAAATGAAGGGACTCCTCTAAGGGTACTTAGCTAGAAATTCCCAAGTCTGGAATGTAAACAATCTCTTTCTCTTATGCAATGCTGCCCAGGAGGAGGAGGAAAAGTAGGAGGGGTTGGAGGGGAGTGGCCATCTTACAAACAAGGCTGACTGTCTGCTGAGCTGCAGCCCCCCTCAGACTTTCTGTGCTACAGTTACCATAGAAGCTGTTTGACTATTGTCTCTACTGAACCTGATTCTCTCCTCAAATATTACACATTCCACTTTTAACTAAACATTCCCCCATGCTGACAGTTGACAACAAGTCCAAAGTGTTACATCCTCCATGTGTTGTGTATTATTGTACCCACTGATAAAATTGCATGATAACAGCGAAATTTCCGGACTTGAGACCGACATCCCTTCCACTCCAGTTTCTCTGTACTGTTTGTTCTGCACATGTTGCCCATGGATTTCATTAAAACTGCTTGAGCTCCCAACTCCAGTGAGAGGTACTATGCTGTTTAATCCAGCAACAGGATAAGTTTGTTTATCACAAAAGGGATGGATTGGAACCAGATACTTGAGAGCACACAGTAAGAAGACAGCGTGAGGCTGCTGAATACATAGTCTAGCAAACAGATGGTGTGTGGAGGTAAGGCTTGGGAGGAGCTGCCGCCATGCCTGGTGCTGTCAGGAGACTTTCAAGTGAGTTTGCGGGAGGTCTTGAAGCTTTGGAGGCGCAGAAGGACAGGCAGGAAGTATCAGCTGCAGAAGCATATGCTGATCAACACAAGAGAAAACCATGGACAAGAGGGCACGGAGGAAGGTGTCTGAAGTGATTATTTCCACACTGAAAAAGCTTGGTGTGGTAGTGCATACCTGTACTCCAGCACCCAGGAAACTGAGGCAGGAGGATCATGAGTTTGAGGCCAGCCCGGACAACATAGCAAGATCCTGTCTCAAAATAAAAAGCTGAAAGAAAAGACAAAATGAGTAGACACTTGGGCAAATTTATAGAGAAAATGGACTTTAGCAGCCTTTGGCTTCACATCCTTCTACCCACCTCAGCTCCTTGAACTCCATGGCATTGATATAATTAAATAAATATGTCTAAAATATACATCGTTGCAGATACTGTTGAAGTATTGGGTGGTCCATGGCAGCTAGGATATGGTGTCCTGAAATGCAATCCATAAAAATCACTGTAGTTCTATATGAAAAAATGTATGAGCAAAATATTTGAGAATGGGCTGGGGAAATGGCTTGGTGGTTAAAGTGTTTGCCTGTGAAGCCTAAGGACCCTGGTTTGATTCCCCAGGACCTACATAAGCCAGATGCACAAGGGGCGCATGCATCTGAAGTTTGTTTGCAGTGGCTGGAGGCCCTGGCATGCCCATTCTCTCTTTCTCTCTGCCTCTTCCTCTTCCGCTCTCTCTCTCTCTCTCTCTCTCTCTCTCTCTCTCTGTGTGTCTCAAATAAATAAATGAAATATTTTTAAAAATATTTGAGAATGTTTTAAGAAGTTTCTTGCATTTCTATATACCATGTCTTGTTATTTTTCTGCAGTACTCTTCTTCCCCCACCCCCTTTGTGGTGGTTTGTATGTGAATGCATGCGCTCCATAGCCTGAGGTAGTTTTATTTTATTTTATTTTTTAAAATATTTTTTAAAATATATGTTTTTATTTATTTTAGAGAGAGAAAGAGGCAGACAGAGAGAAAGAATGAATGCGCATGCCAGGGCCTCCAGCCACTGCAAAAGAATTCCAGATGTATATACACCCTTGTGAATCTGTCTTACATGGGTCCTGGGGAGTCAAACTGGGATCCTTTGGCTTTGCAGGCAAGCACCCTAACTACTAAACCATCTCCCCAACCCAGTTTTATTTATTTATTTTTTGTACTAAACTTGAGCTTAAGTTTCCAGCAGCCTGCTGGAGGAGGTGTCACTGGGGGCAGGTCTTTTAGTTTAGCCCTAAGGAGTATAAATAGGAGTTTGAACTCAGGCTGTTTGTGGTGCTATAGTTTGATATTGTGTCTCTGCAGGGATCTATGGAAGTGAGCTAGCTTCTTCCACCATTGATATTGCTTTCCCTGGATTCTGTAAGCCTGAAATAAACTCCTCCCATAAGCTGCTTCCCATCAGATTTGTCCTAATGACAAAAGGTAACTGCAACACCTTTCAATGTACTCTTACTTTTTTATTGATCATTATAAATGTGCCTTTTTTTTTGAAAGAGAGAAAGAAAGAAAGAAAGAAAGAAAGAAAGAAAGAAAGAAAGAAAGAAAGAGAATGGGCACACCAGCAGCCTCTCAGCTTCTGTGAATGAACTCCAGATGCATGCACCTCCTTGTGGGCAAGTGCAGCATTGCACCCTTGCATCACTATGTCTGGCTAAACATGGGACCTGGAGAATTGAACAGGCGTTCTTAGGCTTAGCAGGCAGGCACCTTAAGTGCTAAGCCATCTCTCCAGCCCCATGTGCCCATTTTTTGATCTCCAGCCCCATCTCCTAAGCAAAGAGGAAAGGCCCTCACCTGCCCTCTGCCTACTTCCTTGGTAGCTTCTTAATTATCCTGGGTTTCTCTGGGTTTTCTTTCCCTAAGTTCCCTGTCTTTTTAGAGGCCCTCTGTAGGCTTCTAGTATGTGATTCATGAGTAACAAAGGGTGCTATAAAAGCATTTTCGCAGTTGTCATTGACTGGGAGGAAGTGGAGTGCATGTTTGCAGAATTCAGCCAGACACTTCTGATGAAGTTGTAAAATAAATGCCCCATGGAACAGGACCTCTGATGCTTTTAGTGACCACTATACATCCACCTTTTCGTTCATTCCTTATGTATTTATGGGTTCATGCTATCCAGTACTGTAGATGCCAGGTATAGACCAACAAATGTGGCATGGTCCCTTTCTTCTGGGATGGAGAATGCTAGTGGACAAAGACAGATTGACCCTTGTAAGTCACCCCTCCCCCATTCCCACTTCATTTGCTTGGGGTGGAGCTCCACCCATCCTCTATCTCAAAAGATGGGAAGAGGGAGTCTTATGCTTGCTCTCTCCCTCGACCCCATGTACTGATCTGTGGACCAGGGAGTGTAGTGTGGACAGTGATGTATAGAGGTCTAGCGAGCATCCATACAGGACTTGTACAAAGATAAGCTGCCTTTCCTTCTGCTCTTTCAGTTAGGATCTGGTAGAATGTGACCCTGGATGTGCTAGGTAAGGAAGCATAGCTCTGTCCAAGAACAGTTTTCACAGAGAACAGAAACCAGGTGGTGCAAACTATGGGTGTGTACATCTGGATTCAGCTATGTCCAGAGTCAAGACTTTACCTTGACTTTGCATGTAGTAAACCAATGCTGTGTTATTTGTTTAAGCTGGTTGACACTGGGGTTCTTCCATGTACAACCCTGTTCTGTATACCAGGATGTAGTTCTCACTACTAGGTAAATAGCACGAAAATTTCAATTTTGTTTCCTAATCCATGTCAGGGTACTGCAAATGTGGTGCAAGGAATAGAATTGGCAGTTTCAACCACTGGCAAGATCGTTTATTTAAAGCAACTAAGTGAATAAAACTCCAGATTCCTAGAGTTGACTGTCACTTATGACCAGTGAACTTTAAGTCTTTGGAAGGACTTCCTACGGGTCTTCACTTGATCTCTATCTCCAAGTGGAAATATATTTGTATTTGTCATTTGATTATGATCTTACTTCTTTATTTGTATGTGTTTGTGCATATGTATGTGCATGTGTGTATGTATGTTTATAAGTAGGCTGGCACATATGTCTTTTTCTTTTTTTCCAATGTCTTTTTCAATCACTTCCCACCTTACTCTTTGAGCCAGGATCTCTCACTGAATCTGGAGTTCAATGATTCAGCTAGCCAGCCTGCCCTGAAGACATGCCTGTCTCTGCCTCCCCAGTACTGGGATCACAGGTGCATGTGGGTACTGGAGACTTGTATTCAGGTCCTCATGTTTACACAACAAACATTTTAGACATGGAGCCATCTCCATAGCTCTGACCTTACTTATTGTGCCTACTAGTTCACCTCCATGATTGTCCCCATGTAACTTGGATGTAGAAGATCACAGTCTTGAGAGGAGGGGCTACCAAGTATGCATGTTCTATGAGGAAACAAATCTGAAATCTATGGAGGATTTCACTGAGCTGGGATTATAGAAGCCAGGTCATGTGACATCCAAGGTGGAGGTGATTACAAGTACCCCTGTGGGTGTCAGCCCTTGTTGAACTTAAAATTTTTTACCAATCATGCTTCGTATTATGCCCTCCTCCTTTGCCTGGCCTCTGGTCCCCATTATTGTACTCCTATGATGCCTGCTCTAGCAGGCTTCACCAACTAGTGAAAACGTGTCATTTATGCTCCTGTGCCTGCCACAGTTCACTTAATGTCCTCCAGGTTCATTCATGTTGCCACATGACAGGATTCAATTCTTTTCATGACTGACTAGTATTCCACCGTATGAACACTCACACTTTCCTTATCTCTTCAAGCACTGCTGTTCTCAGGTTGATATCATATCTTGACTCTAAGTTCTGGCACTCTGCAGGACAGAACAGTGACCACAGGTGACTCCACCCTTGTAGGTTTCAAAGTAATGGAAACAAAATTCTGAATTATTCTCTCCATTGACAAGTGATCAAGGTACCACCATAACCATGGTGATCATTACCCAAGGCAAAAAAATACCACATGGTGTCCCACAAGCAGTGCAATTATTATGAGTTCATTAAAAAAATACTTTGAAAATAGAACCTGTTGCTAAAATTTCCCAATGCTTTCTGTGTATTCTTTGAGAATTTTCTGGAAATCTGAAGGTTTTAGAAAGTTTGTAGTTGAGAAATGAGCTCATTTCTCTGATACAATCACATTTTTTTTTCCAATAAAGAAATCACAGGGTGTCTCTCCAAGCTACTTTTCTTAGCAGCCTCCAAAATCATGCAATGAAAGATTGTATTTTAGGGCCATCTATGTAACCCCCAACTCTCCCCTCCTGCTTCTTCCTTCTAATCTAAGCAGATAGATCTTTGAGTCTTTCCATCTCTGAGCAATGTGTTTCAGTTGGCTTGTCATTTTAAGTATGAATTCCCCCTAATCCTGGCAGCTTTATTGCATTTGGAGCTTTTGATATAGCCTGGGAATTTAATTTTGTTTCAATACCACAATTTCTAGGTCCCATTCTTTAAGAATGGAATTTTTTTTTTCTGGGGTAGACAAAGGGTGCTCAAACAGTACCCTCACTTACTGAAGAGATGGCAGAGATGGGCAGGGACTTTGCCCCTGAGATCACAATGTCTTCCATCCACACTCATATTATCTGCCAATTTTTCTTGTCATCTTGGTATCCATCCTCAGAAGCTTGTCACTGCTCTGGGTGATTTTTAACAAAGGCCCACAAAGGACAGGGTCTCCAGATCTCTGGGACAGAGAATGATATTCGTAATAGCACAAATACAACTAGGCATGTCTGTCATTCCAGATGCTCAAGGCTGAAGACTTAGGGTTTTTTTTTTTTTAATATTATTATTTTTTTCTGATCAGGGAGGCATGAAGCTCTTTCCTATGGCAGACTTTCCCTTTGTCCCCTGGAAATAAGGAAGGCACGACAAGGGGTAATTCACTGATGTGGAGCCCATACTTATCTGACAGTGTGTTTTGCTCATCATGTGTTGAATTGAGCACTTAAATATCCCACTCCGTCCTGGCAGACCCCATTCTGTTTCTCTGGGCAGCTTTTGCTTCCTGTGACACAGCTAAGTGTAGAGATAAACCTGCAGGTGTCAACAAAAAGAGCTGCTAGCTTCTGGCAGCGGGGAAGGACTGGGGGTGCTTAGCCGCAGCGGGAAACTTCAACTTTGATTCCTGCCCTGTGTGTGCTCAGCTCATGTCTGGGGCTGCCAGAAAAAACTATGCCATCCTTCTTACTGTTTCCTCACTGGTTATGCTACTAACCAGAATCTACTGGGAGATCATAGCACTGTTATGTTGAAATAGACCATCTAAAGTGCTCTCATCTTCATATTTATATGCTCTTATTTAATATGCTAATTAATGTCCCTCCTCTGTTCAGTCAATGCAGTAAATTTCTGTCCCATTCAATGCCATTCAAGCCTCTTTGACCAGACATGCCTAGTACCAAACCAGGTATGGTGGCTCATGCCTTTTATCCTAACATTCAGGAGGCTGAGGTAGGAGGATTTCTGCAAGTTCAGGCCAGCCTTGACTACAGAATGAGTTCCAAGCAAGCCTAGCTGGAGAGAGACACTACCTCAACAATAACAAACAATCAAACAAAAGTGCTAAATACCTTTGCAAGGTAGGTGAACTTTGCACAGACCACTCTGTAATTTGATTGCTGTTTACCTATATGTGAGCAAATGAAGTGAAATACAATCTGTCAGAGCATATCATTGTTTTAGTATTGCCTAGTTCTCCCGCTGGAAGATAAACTTCCTAAGAAGGGCAACCTTGCCACTCTCCTTACACAAGTCTAGCTCTCAGAATAGTACATGCTCGGGAATCCATGCATATTTCTCTTTTCTCTCAAATATTTTTAAAATTTATTTTTATTAGTTATGGAAATACTTAGTATGTAAACAACACATGTTGGTACCATTCTTTCCCTCATCCCTGCCCCTTTTCCAAAGAGGACCTCCTTGCTGGGGATGCAGGTAAACCCCATGGGGATTGCGGGTCATGCTTTGTGGGGGCTGCAGTCAGTTATGGGGGAGAGGCAATGTCGGTATAATGTCCCAACTTGTGGCTCTAACAATCTTTCTGCCCCCTCTTCCAAGAAATTTCCTGAGCCATGCTGGGATCATTTTAAGTCTATTTCAGTGATGGGCTCTTAGGAGCCTCTGGATCTCAGGTTTGGTAGGTGTTGAGTGTCCTCAGTGTCTATCTCCTTCACCCTTGTGCTGATACCAGGTTAACTGAGAAAGCAGCTCTCTTGCTCATTTCCCCAATCCTCTGTGATTTCAGCTGGGGCTCAGGTGAAGTGCTCTGGGTCGTTTATCTCTTCATCTGAAAAAGAGAAGTAGATTCTCCAATGGAACAATATAGAATTACCAACAGATCCTGATATTCCCTTACTGGGCATTTACCCTAAAAACTCTGCACCTCAATTCAAAGATATTTGCTCAACCATGTTTACAGCTGCTCAATTCATAATAGCTAAGAACTGGAATCAACCCATCATTGGACAAATGGATAACCAATATGTGGCATATCTACACGATGGAATTCTACTCAGCAATAAGAAATAATGACACAATGAAATTTGTAGAGAAATGGTTGAACTTTGAGCAGATCATACTAAGTGAAGTCACACAATCACAGAGAGACAATTGTCACATGGTCTCACTCATCTGTAGTTACTAACCTGGATCAGTCCAAGTTGCTGACACACCTGAATGGCATCTCGAGGCTTGGACAATAGGGAGGGTAGGGCTTAGGGGAAGGAGAAGGATGGGGCGGGGGACACAAAACTAAACCCAAATTGAACTGGTACCATAGAATCCTATACCCTGGAACTTAAACTAAAAGGTTGAACCCTCAACAGGATCTTAGGGGGAGCACCTGAATTCAAAGAGGCCTGGAGAGGGTAAAATGAAGTCTAACCTTAAATTTCTCCTGCTTCTCTTTTTTTTTTCTGTCTTTTTCTTTTTACTTTTCCCTTGGCACTAGCCTATAATTCCCTGTACCAGGATGTGGTTAACATCCACAACGAGCTGTTGATTGAAGAGACCTATAGTAAATGAGTGTTTCCATTTCTTCACATCCTCACCAACATTTCTTTTCATTTGATTTTTTAATATTTGCTATCCTTACTGGGGTAAGGTGGAATGTCATAGTTGTTTTAATTCGCACTAATGGTCAGGGATGTTGAACATTTTCTTAAGTGTGTGTTAGCCATTTGTAATTCTTCCTCTGAGAACTCCCTATTCAAAAATCTGCTCTGAGTTTAGTTTTGGTAGGTAGTATGTGTCTAGGGATTCATCCATTTCTTCCAGATTATTTAATTTTGTGGAGTAGAGGTTTTTGGAAGTATGCCCTGACGATTCTTCCAATTTCATCATGTCTGTTGTGATGGCTACTTTTTCATTTCTGAGTTTGTTAATTTGAGACCTCTCTCTCTCTCTCTCTTGATCAAATTGGCCAGGGGTTTGTCAATCTTTATTTTTTCAAAGAACTGGCTCTTTATTTCATTGAATTTTTAATTGTTTTCTTAGTTTCCAGTTCATTAATTTCTGCTCTAATATTGATTATTTCTTTCTGTCTGGAGCTCTTTTGGTTGGATTATTCTTGTTTTTCCACTGCCTTTAGGTGAACAGTTAGGTTATTAATTTGGGATGTCTCTGTCTTTGTAATGAAGGCATTTAGCATTATGAATTTTCCCCTTAGGGCTGCCTGATTGTGTCCCATAAGTTTTGGTAGGTTGTGTTGTCATTATCGTTCAATTCTAAGATTTTTGCAATTTCTTTTTTTAATTTATTCCATGACCCCTTCATTGTTTAAAAAGGTGTTGTTTAGTTTCCAGTAGCTGGTGGAGTTCTTGATGTGTCTCTTGTTGTTAATTTCTAGCTTTAAAGCATTGTGATCTGACATGATGCAGGAAATTACTTCAATTTTCCTGACTTTATGCAGGCACATTTTATGGCCTAATATATGGTCAATTTTGGAGAAGGTCTGTGGGCTGCTGAGAAGAATGTGTATTCTGTAGATTTAGGGTGGAAAGTTCTGTAGATGTCTGTTAGGTCTAATTGACCTATGATGTTGTTGAGCTCTATTATTTCCCTGTTAATTTTCTGCTTGGATGATCTGTCTATTGATGATAGTGGAGTATTGAAGTATTGAGGTGTTGGTGTTTATTTCTATTTTGTTGTCAAGTAGATTTTGTTTTATAAACTGTAGGGCACCTGTGTTTGGTGCATATGTATTTATGATTGTGATGCACTCATGTTGGGTCATTCCCTTGATGAGTAAAAATTAACCTTCTTTGTCTTATTTGATTACTTTTGGTTTGAAGTCTATTTTGTTAGATATTAATATAACAATACCCACTTTTTTTTATTTTTTCATTTGCTTATAATATCATTTTCCATCCTTTCTCCCTGAGGAGGTGTCTAACTTTAGTGGTGAGATAGTTTCTTGAAGACAGCAGATAGAAGGGTCCATGTTTTTTATCCATCCTGATAATGTGTGTCTTTTGATGGATGATTTAAGACCATGAGTTAATCCCTTCCATGATGAGGTTTTTTTTATGGGTTTTGGTGGTTTATTATGTTTTGTACTTTGTTGAGCCTGGTCTATTTTTGATTCTTGTGATCTTCTTCTTGATATCTTTTGAGATGGGTTGTTTCACTGTTCTCTGTGGGAGTATTCCCTGAAGTATTCTCGGTAGCTTTGGCTTTGTGTTCATATAATCATAGACTTGACTTTTTTCATGGAAAATTTTTCTTTCACCATCTATGAGGGATACTTTGCTGGGTAGAGTAGCTTGGATTGGAAGCCATAGTTTTTCAGACTTTGAAGTGTTCCATTCCAGGCCTTTCTGGCTTTTAGGATTCCCATTGAGGGATCTAATGCAATTCTGATGGAATTGCCTTTGTATGTTGTGAGTTGTGCCTCTCTTGATGCTTTTTTTTTTGTTGTTTTGTTTTGCATTATACAGACACTCTTTTTTATTAGGTATGTATGTAGTGTATATATAGCCATGATGGTACCATCGTTAGCCTTCTCCCTATCCTTCCCCTATGGGTAATGTGGGTCTTGCCTTATGGGGGTAGCCATCAGTTATGTGGGACAGGCAATGACTCTGTGCATAATGACCCGACTCATGGCTCTAACAATATTTCTGCCCCCTCTTTTGTGAAATTCCCTGAGCCATGTTGGGTTCATTTTAGGTCTATTTCAATGATGAGGTTTTGGGAGTCTCTGTGTCTCTGGATATCTGATTTGATAGGAGTTGAGTGTTCTCTGTGTCTATCTCCTTCACCCTTGTGCTGGTACCAGGTTCACCAATAAAGCAGTGCTCTTGCTCATTTCCCCTATAATTCTATGGCTTCAGCTGGTGCCCTGGTGAGGTGCAATGGGTTGATTCTCTCCTCAGGTTCTATGTCCATCTGAAAAAGAGAAGCACATTCTCCAAAGGAGAGCAAGGTCAGTGCAAGATACATGGATAACCATTATTATTTTAGAGAGAATATAATAGGTGTAGGCCCTCTTGTATCCCACTATTGGTGGGAGCTTGATATTGGAGAGCGGGGTCATTTTTGGATATGGTTCTGACTTGTTTCCTGGTTCCAGGTATGGTTCTGTTCCACTGAGCAGATCCGTTAGCCAAATCAAGAGCAGTTGGTAATCCATCATGGCTGTGTGCCACTACTGCACTTGTGTGAGTATCACTTCAGGTTGTTTGCTGCTGAGTAGCTTAGACCACAGTTGCTTAGATAGATGTTGGTCATTTTCCCCCAGTCACTTATGTAGCACCTTCTGGTACTAGACAAGCTAACTGTCTGGGGACTGACTCTCTTCTAGATTCCAGCCAAGTCTCTCCATGTTCCATCCAAGCAGCATATGGTGTCTTTAGCAATAGGGTCTTACCATTAATCTTTGGTGGGTCATCAAGTACTCTGACAGAAATCTGTCTTCTTTTGGGAAACCTTGTAGGTCTCACTGATCAACAGCTCATTGTGGATGTTAACCACATGCTGGTACTGGGAGTTACAGGTCAGTGCCAAGGGAAAAGAAGGAAGAAGAAATATAGGTAAGATGAAAGAGAAGAGAGAAAGAAGAGGGAGTGATAGAGAAATAGGAGAAGATTGAGGTTAGTCTTCATCATACCCTCTCCATACCCCTGTGATTCAGGTGTTCTCTCTAAGTACCTGATGCAGATTCAACCTTTTAGTTTGTCTTTCAGGATTTAGGATTTTGATGCTTTTAACACTCTCTCTTTCTTTTCATTGTTAAGAGTTTTAACTATGATTGCCTTGTAGAATTTCATCCTTCATCCTGTCTGTTTGGCTTTCTGTGGGCTTCTTGTATCTGGATGGGCCTCTCTTTTGACAAATTCAGAAAATTTTCTTCAGTAATTTTGTTGAATATTTTCTCTATACCTCTGGCCTGGATTTCATCGCCTTCTGGTGTACCCATGATCTGGATGTTTGGTCATTTTAGGGTATCCCACAGGTCCCTTGAATTCTGTTCACTTGAGTTTTTGAACTTAGCTAAGTTTTTGGCCTCCTGTTCAAGTTCTTCTGTCCTGTCTTCCAGGTCAGAGGTTTTGTCTTCCACATGAGTAACCCTGTTGGTGATGGGTTCTAAAGAGGTTTTTGTAATTTCTACTTGATTTTTGTTTTCTGTTGTGTGATTTTGCATTGTGTCCATCTCTTTTTGAGGTACAATTTCAGTTTGAGTTCTGATTTTCTTGATGCTTCCTGGAATTCATTCTTGCACTTTATCAAGTCTTCATTAAGCTTAATCAACTGGTTGTTGAGATCTTCCATTTCTTGAGTCACCTTCAATTCATTCATATCTCTTGAGGGTTCTAACATTTTCTACCATCAAGTTCAGCCTACTATCAAAAGCTGAATGTTCTAAGAGACAATTATGTCTAATTTCATTGATATAATTGTTAGTTCTTTGATGTTTTCTTTCCAGTTTAGTGATTCTTTTGATCAGGGTCTCATTGGATGTTGTGTTTTCATTTTTGGATTGAATTTCTGTTAATTTCTCTATGATTTCACTGAGGGTTCCATTGTAGGACTAGGCATCCTTGGTGGAGATTGTTGGCTTTTTTTTTTTTTTCTGCATTTCTGTCTATCCAGTTTAGGGAGACTGTTTATTTTATTTAGAAGGAAGCAAGTTTTTGTTCTTTGGCCCATGCACCTTCTGACTCTGGTGAACAGGGATGTTGGTTCCCAGTGGCCAGTAAGGATACCAGAGCAAGAGGCCTGATTCCATAGCCCACACAGGGACCAGACCTCCCTAAGTAAGGCACAATGAGACCTACTGGGACCAGGAAGCAGGGATCTGGCCTACTCAGTACATGCTACACCCACCCATACACCATCTGGTGCAGAGAACTGGGAGAATTCAATGTATGTTTCGAATGGACAAAGAAATAACCCAAGTTGGCACTTTGCATATTTGGAAGGCCTAGGTTCCAAGGCACAGTAACAGCAGGAGTCAGTAGAAAATTAGCAATTAATGGTTGTGATTTTCTGGGCAGAGGTGAGGAAAGCCACAACCTTTGATCATTTGGGGCTTGTAAGTTTAGCTCTTCCTAGCATCTCCTAATGTCTCCACCTTAGATTCCATAAGACAGTCCTGAATTTTTATGTTGGACTTCATTTTTCTTGAGCAATTTTGAGCAGGATTCTCTTATTACATGTATCAGTTACTTTCTTGTAGCTGAGACAAAATACTTGACCAGAAGCATCTTAGAGAAGGAAAGTTTGTTTGGCTTACAGTTCCAGAGGTTAGAGTCTGTTATCTATCATGGCTAGGGAAGAATGGCAGGAGCAGGAAGTTGGTATCACATTGTCTTATCAGCAGGGTGGAAGTAGGGGAAGAGAGACAGAGAGGGGAAGAGAAAGAACTGTAAGTGGAGTTGCACCATAAAACCTCAAGTCCTGCCCCCAATGGCACATTTCCTTCAGCATGGTTCCAACTCCTAAAGATTCTGCATCCTTCCCAAACAGCACTACCAACAGGAGGAGGAGGTTAAATATTGAAACACATAAGCCTATAGGGGCTATTTTACATTCAAACACCTCACTAATGATCCAGGGTCCTTAGCTAGTCAGATATGCAAGAGGGTCTGGATACCACATCCCTGGCCAAGTAGAATACTTTATTTACTTCAGTGTGCATTTATATTATACTCATGTACCCAAAACTTCAGTCTGACTTGACTAAGCAATCAGAGCCCTGGAGAGTGCCATGGAGAAGTCTAATCAGCATCGCTTCTATTCATTGAGACTTTGGATGTCCATGCTTCCTCTCAAAGTGTGAGCACCTCCCTGCAGTTATTCTCCAACAATGCCTGAGATGTTTATCCCCTGAGAAGTCACCACACCATGTGATTATTGTGCTTCCTCTGGACTGCTTGTTCTCTTACTTCACATGGGAAGGTGAGCCATGGACATACGGTGTTTTTAGGACTCATTTTTTCATCTCTAGTTTTCAGTGCTCAAAGTGGGGAAACAACCAAGGCTGGGGAATTTGTCAGTATTTTGTAGTTAAATAATAGTAATCAAAGATTTTGAAATAAAAAGACTGCTCTAATTTTCTCCAAAAACCACACATGGCCACTTGCCAGCTCTAGGCCACTCATGACTTTGGTGAGAGGTTAAGAGGGAGCAGAGCAAGGCAAGTGCACTGGAGACTGGCAATGGTAGGAAGTTATCACTGCCCCAGGCCTGAAGCAGCAAAGGAAGGAACAGCATCACTGGGCCCAGGAAGATGTGGGGCCATGGAGAGGGCCCACGTCACTGCTGTAGTTTTGAAGGAAGACTGCCACCATCAGCACTGTGGGATGCAGCTGAGTTGGAAGATGCTAATCCCTCATTGCTCTCTTCTCATAACAGTAGCTCCCCATGCAGAATCCAGTAGGAAGCTAAGCACCAAGGGAGACTCACTGGTGTAATCCCACAATGTCATTGTTTAAAAAAAATTTATTGATTGATTTATATTATTCTAACTTTACATTCATAATGGTGACTCCATTATCCTCTTCCCTGTCCTCCCTCTTCCAAAGGGACCCTCATCAATGGGGAATGTGGGTCATGCATTGTGGGGGTAGTCAAGAGTTATGGGGGATAGGCCAAGTCTCTGTGCATAATGCCCCAACTTGTGGCTCTAATATTCTTTTCGCCCCTCTTCCACAAATTTCTCTGGTAAAGATGGGTGAGAGCCAGCTGTGGTGGATTATGTCTGTACACCAGCACTTTGGAGGTGTAATCAAGAGGATCAGGTCCTCCTCTGCTACATATGAGGTTGGAGGCCAGCCTGGGCTACACGAGACCCCATCTCATAAAAACAAGAAATAAAAAGGGAAGAGATGGTGGGGAATGAATCTTAGTGAAGGGGGAAGAAAACTGACAACATTTTTACAACTGATTTTCCAGGGTCTCCACCCTTCCTGTGTGTCCCATTGGAGGTGCCCACTCTGAGAATGCCCTTATTGCCTTGAAGATGTTTCTCCTAGGCACTGCATTTTATACCAATAATGAAATACTACAGTATTGTTACTGAGAAGGTAGTATATCTACTTCCTCCTACACAAACATTTCTTGCTGCTGACTGTCTATTGAGGTCTTTGGGACAGTTCCTCAGTTCATTTCCCCTTGTATATTGTTTCTGTCTGTCTTACTTCACACACCCACAGTTGTAGTTTGGTCCATTGTGTCCAAAAGTCCTCAATCTAAACATCTGGTGATGTTATCTGAGAAAGGAAAGCAACCTTTATTTTACAAGCCTGGCTTCTCACTCCACTGCCCTCTAAAACCAGTCCAGGATGGGCTCTTGACTGTTAGTGTTCTGTAGCCAGGGGCTGTAGAGGCAGCTCAGTGGGTAAAACACTTGCTGTGCAAGAATGAGGACTTGAGTTCAGATCCCCAGACCTACTGAAGGCTGGACACTGTGGCGTTAGCATCTGTAATCCTAGCACCAATGATGAGAAGGGAAGTGGAGATAGGAGAATCCCCAGAAGCTCAGAGGCTAGCTTGGAGTACACAGCAGTAAACAGCAAAAGACCCTGTCTCAAACTAGGTGGAAGTCAAAGACTGGCCCCCAAATTTGTCCTCTGACCTCCACATGACACACACACACACACACACACACACACAGAATTCCACTAAAGGTCATAGTAATTTTCTCTCAGAGAATTTAAACTTTAAAATCCCCCTTCCTACGTAAACTCTTACATAAACTTTTCAATATATCTGATCTCTTATATCACTTATCAGGCTTTGTTTAAAATTTTATATTTACTTAATAGATTCATTCAAGAAAATATAATTTTAAGCATAACTATGTCAGAAGTCCTCTGGTGAATTTAGAGAGAGTTCCATGAACAGATGTTCTAGACAGATCTCTTCCCCTTATAAAAGAATGCCTGGGGTTAGAGGTGCAACTTAGTGGAAGAGCCCTTTCCTAGCACATGCAAGGCTTTGGGCTCCATCCTCAGACTCCAAAATTGTGTGTGTGTGTGTGTGTGTGTGTGTGTGTGTGTTCATGCACTCGTACATGCATATGTGTGAGTGTCCATGTATGCATGCATAACTGTGTATTTGTATGAGTGTGTACACATGTGTCTGTGTATGTTGTTCTGTTTGTGTTCATATTAGATCTCTGAGCCTAAGCCTTACTGAATTTGCTCCTTCAGTCATTTTATGATAAAACTGAAAATGAAGCTTCTGGCTTTGCCATAACTCCCCCAAACACCAATCAAAGACTGTTCTCTAACCTAAAGCCAAGCATGTTTGAGAAACACTCAGACATGGCCCTCAGGAACCTCAGGAAGTATAACAATGCCTCTCTGAGGGAAGGTTTTCAGACTGTGCCACTCCCTCTTTAAAGCCGCTTATAGCTCTCTGTCACTTCTAGATCTGCAAAGGAGAGGAGTGAGCACAATTCATTCTCTCCCAACATCCAGGGGGCCTGTAGGGGCACCTAAGGGACAAAATGGGACAGGTGACTTGGTCTGGCTCCTCCAGGTCTCTAACTAAGCTCCCGCATCTGCTGGCCTGGTGCTACAGCAGTGTGGCTCCCAGGAGCAGAAGCTCATCTCTATAACCATCTGAAAAGGATGCTAATACATGGGCTGGCCAGCAGCTTCCTTACAGGAGGTGTGCTCTGTAAGTGTAGTTAGTAGGCCTCTTCAGGATTGGGCAAATTAAACAGAAAGGTCTTGAGTTCCTGCTCAACAGTCCTGAAGCAATTGGGCCTATTAATGGTTTGAATCTTTTTCTCTCATCTCTGAGCAAATCTGACTAAACCACCCAAACTATTGTTTTGCCTTCCAAAATAAGACCCTAGCCTGCTTCTATCAACCAGACCCTCTAGCTGATTCCACCACCGCAGGTTGGATACCAACCCTCATACCTGATGATGGCACTGCCTAGATTGCCCTGACCAAGCTGGCTTGTTTATTCAGATGACCTCATTTAACATGTAGTTAGTGCCCAGGACTTTTGCACATTGGAATTTGCTACTGAACACAGAATCACCTTTGGAGGACTGGAGGGCTGCCAGAGCCTCTGATGGTTGACCTGAGAAAGCAAGGGAGGGTTCATGAGAAGACAGAGGCCTCAGCAAAGGCCAGGTCACAAGGAGACAAGAGGCCATAGGACAGCTTCTGCTTTCATTCAGCAATAGAAAGATATTGGGCCACTTGGAGAAAGCATGTGCCCTTTACTGAATTTCAGTTTGAAGGAAGGTGGCTCTCATTTTAGAGTAGAATGCTATCGAAGACCAGCCAAGTCTCTGGAATAGAAACCAAGGCAATGCCAATGATCAAAGCTGAAATACCTATTACATATAAGCCAATTTATACTGCTTTGTGTGTTTCTTAATATGCAAATATTTTAAAATTTCCATATCCTGTTAACATGGCAAACATATGCTTATAATGTTAAGAAAATTAGATGCATGAATAATGCCAAAACGAGTACGCACACTACAGGTGCCCACCATTTCTGATGCAGTGTTTCTGGGAGGGAGCTTACTCTCATGAAAGTACTGTCATTTTGGATCAAAGATTGTCTGATTTACCACTTAGCATCAGGCCTATTTTCAGACTCCTTCCATCTTTATAAAGCAACTAAGGATTATGCTAAGGACACTCTGATAAGGGAAGGGGAGATGGCTCAGTCTAAAGCGCTTGCCATGCAAGTATGAGGACCTGAGTCAGGATCTGTATTAGACAGCCTCATGTTGCTGGGATGAACCTCCAGACCAGACACAGTTTATGGGAGAAAGAAGGAATCTATTGAAGCATACAGATACAGGGGAAGTTCCATAATGATAGAAGTTGGCCCCATTTCACAGGTCCATGCACAGAGAGAGAGAAAAGCCACCATAAGCAAGCAAGCACACTTCAGGAACCCAAGGCAAAGCTTAAGCACTTTGCATTTGTTTAGACTACAATTCCAAATCCATCCCTACCCTAGGATCCACCCACAAAGGCAGGAACTTCTTCAAACCAGGTGGCTAAAGATCTAAAGTTTTAATAATACCCTGAATATACTGGGGGATATCCATTCAAACTACCACAGAATCCCTAGTACTCATATAAAATATCAAGCATGGTGTAGACTGGTCATCCAAGTACTGGAGAGGTGGTGACAAGGAATCTATGGGGTGCATTGGTTTGCTAGTCTAGCTGCATTGGTAAGCTCTAGGTTCAGTGAAAGACCCTGTGGTGGTTTAATTCAGGTTTCCCCATAAACTTAGGTGTTCTGAATGCTAGGTCCCCAGCTGATGGAGATTTGGGAATTAAAGCCTCCTGGAGGCAGTGTATTGTTGGGTGCAGGCTTATGGGTGTTATAGCCAGTTTTCTCTTGCAAATGTTTGGCACACTCTCCTGTTACTGTTGTCCATCTGATGTTAGCCAGGAGGTGAGGTCCACCCTCTGCTCATGTCATTGTTTTTTCTCTGCCATTATGGAGCTTCCCCTTGAGTCTATAAGCCAAAATAAACCCTTTTTTTCTCCCACAAGCTGATCTTGGTCAGGTGTTTCCTGCCAGCAATGTGAACCTGACTGCAACACTCTGTCTCAGTAGATAAGTGGAGAACAACTAAAGAATCCCAACATCAATCTCTGACCTCCATATGCATGCACACTTGCATATGTGCATCCTCACACATATAAACAGGAATCCTTGCACACCACACACACACACCATAAATACACATGCTAAAAGGAAAAGAGAGCTCACCTCTCATGTGGTGACACAGAGACTCAGGATAGACTGCTGCTGTCTGGTATGTGGCCAGTGATGTTTATCCCTGGTTCAGAACCCAGAGTTGTGGTGTAGTAGTTACTTTCATATTGTCGTGCTAACATACCTCATGGAAGCAGCTTAACAGGAGAAGTTTCTTTTGTTTAGAGGATACAGTCCACCATGGTGCAAAAGGTATGGTGGCTGGCATGTCCCAGTTTATGGTGTCTGAAGTTTGTGGGTGCTGCTTTGCAAATCTTGATGGATTAGGAAACAGAGAAGGCCAGAACAAGGTCTGGACTATAACCTTCAAATACTGACTGCCAGATGGATCTCATCTCCTAACAGGTTCCACATCCTCCACAAACAGTGCCATCAGCAGAGATGAAGTTCTACAGGTATATGCTTGAGGAGAACATTTCACATTCAAATTATAATGCCATGGTGGTGGGCATTTTATCTCAATCCTTCTCCTCCTCCCCATAGTGTGAAGTGGGAATGCCTGGTGGGCATGCATCTTTGGGCCCTTACTGTTCATCTGCCCAAACTTTGGACAGGAGAATGGCAGGGCACACAAAGGGAAGGCAGTTTTGAATTTCATTCTGTGACCTCTCGGTCACATCAGCAGCCCATCCCTGAGCACACAACCACACACTTGAGCTCTAAGTCTGGTTGTGTCCACTTCTCAATGTCTTGCATATCCCAGCAGAGAATGGTGTTAAAAGTGTCTGAGGGGCAAAGTGGTTCCCATCTGGTTGGCTTCTCAGATGAATCAGGGCCTATGCCCTATTTCTTCAGAAGGTCATCCACTTCACATGCAGTGAGGACTCCATAAGGCAATAGGGACATCATGGGTAGATTTGTGCTTTATAACTGCTCAGTTCATGCTGGCTGTCACCGTTTGTGATAAAAAAGACTTGTACTGGGGAGATGGCTCAGTGGAGTAAGTGCTTGCTTCATAAGTGTGAGGACCAGAGTTCAAACACTCAGTATTTACATGTGTAAATACTGAACAAGTATGGTGGGAGGTGGAGACAGGGGATCCCTGCAGCAAGCTGGATAGCTAGACTAGTTGAATCTGGAAACTCTGGGTTCAGTGACTGATGGTTTATAATCATTGTCAACTTTATAGGGAGGGATTATGTAGGTTAGGATTATGTAGGTTGCCTCAGAGCATTCTGAGGTTGAGTTGGAAGACTGACCTTCACTGTGGGCAGCGCTATTCCGTGGGTTGGGGTCCTGAACCAAAGAAAAAGCAGAGAGCTGTCTGAGCAGCAGCATTCATCCCTGTGCTTGGCTTCCTCAGTGTTGGACTGAGTGTGATCAGCTCCTATCTCCATGCCTTACCTGCCACAGCAGACTTTAACCTGGAACTATAAACTAAGATAAGCCCCTTCAACTGACTTTTGTCAGATGTGTTGTCTCAACAGCCAGAAGGTAAAAGGTATAGTGAAAAACCTCCTAAGGTAAGTAAATGGAAGAATATGGAAGAAAGGCACTCAACATCAAACTCTGGCTTCCACACACATGCACACACATGCATGGGTACCTGGGCACACACACTTGCACACAAACACACATACACACACACATGCATGTGCACCACGACCATACACATACAAAGAAAGCAAACACACATTTATGAATTTGCACCCTTTTATAATTCCCATTTGTTACATAAACTATTTATGGAAAAACATCGAGTAACTGGTCATGGTGCTCATTTTGAGAAAGAGAACTGAAAAGTGAGGAATAGGGCAGAAAGGGGCTTTTAATTGCACACCAATTTGTGCTGCTTGAATTGTTTACAATGTATGCATATTATTGTCATTTAAATCACTTAGATCAATGTCTCACATGCAGCAAACACATAATAGATATTAACTAATATCACCCTCAATGCTGCTTTAAGTATCAAAGCCAGTCATATTAATTACTCCACTATGTGTGGTTCCTGTTGTGTGATAGACCCAATAGAGGCAGATGTAAAAAAAAATTGTTTTCCATTAACTGATAGATTAATTTGGACTCTGGCTGCCAGTTATAGAAACTTATCTCAAACAAGATTAAGCAAGAAATAGCAACATAGTAAGATACAGAATTTTAATTTATTGGCTCATGGATCTGAAAAACATATGTGTTTGAGATTCACGTCCAGCTGGGGAAAGACCACAGGCAGGGTTTTCAGGGTGTGGTTTCCCTGCCTCTGGGCTCAACCACACTGTTCTTCAGGGCTTCTTACATGGTATAGGCATATGTCTAGAGAGCAGGCTTATGAAAAGGGGGTTGCATTGCATAGATTCCAGCAGGAGTTTCAGGTGCCTTTCTGATCTGGCTCAGCTTGTGCCTGGTCTGAGTCTTGGAACACAGAAAATGCCAGTTACCCAAGTTTTCCTCATGGGTCGCCTGCATGACTTGGGTGTATGGAAGATTCTTATGAACCTCAGGACTGCAAAAGAGAAAAATCCCCTTAAACAGAGTGCTGTTGGACGATAGATAGACAGAGAGAGAGAGAGAGAGAGAGCGAGAGAGAGAGAGAGAAAGAAGATATTACCTTCAGATGAGAGGGCAGAAAAGTGCAATTTGATGGCATGCATACTATATTTGCTTTAGATGGCTGAGAAAACAGAATCTCTTGAGCAAAGCAAGAAAAGGTACCATTGTAAGAGGTGAGGTGGCCATGCCACACAGCTGGAGGGTGGAGTGTGAAGCTGTACACAGACTGTGCACCTGCCATCATTGACTACAGAGCATTTAATGACATGATGCATAAATAGATGTTTTCTGAACATATTCAAGTTTATTTCTGTTTCATCACTTTATAGACTATTTTTTTCTTGACTTACTTGCTTCATACTGAAAATCTCCCGCTTGTTTCCTTAAAATAAAAATTAATTGCCTTCCCAAGAACCCTGTGAGCAAGATGATGCATCTCCCGGGAAGCATTTCATAATAAGTTGGTTTCCAAGTACTGCATGGGGAGCCAAACGATTCTTAATTGGCTTGAAATTGACATTGGCTAATTTTCCTGACTAATTTTATCTTAAAGAAAAGAAAATGGCACTCGAACCAAATCCAGGAAGTTTTCTAGCTTGGATTTCTCTTAGGTATCACAAACTCTGTGTTTCTTAACACACTGAGTTGACAAATCTCAAATTGTCATCTTGTACTCAGGTAAACTCAAACACATTGCTTTTGACAGTGTCTATTCTGTAAAGGTGTAGACCCAGACTCCTTTCTATGCTGGTTCCTTCCTCAGCAACATGCATATGGTTTACCAGGAAACCAAAACAATGGTAATCCAGTGAGGGAGCAGGAGGGCATAGAAGGTCATGGAAAGTTTGCTGACATAAGCTAGAGGTGACATGGATTATATTGTTCAGCTTCATTGGCTGGATCTATCACATGGTTGTGTCTGCCACATAACACCTAGGAAATTCAGTCTAGCTCTCTACCAAGAATAAAAAGGAATGTATTTTGCTGTATTTTGATGTATTTGGTCAACTGAAGTTGGTGACATAAATACTGTATGTAGCTGTGTGAAGAGTGCATGTTGGTAAAGCAGGAAGAGTCTCGTGAATATAACAATGTGTGCCAGGGAATTCTCAGTATTTAGATAGTTCCACATTAGTTACTGAATTTGACATTCACAAGTTTCATGCAGATGATGGTGTGAGAAGGAAAAAGTCAATCTCAAAGAGATTCAGCTTGGGGCTAATGAGATGGCTCATTTGGTAATGTGCTTGCTGCGCAGGCTTGAGGTCCTGAGTTCAGATCCCTAGCACTCAAATAAAAGCTAAGTGTGGCACATATAATCCAAGCATTCAGGAAGTGGAGACAGCTGAGACGTGCTAATTTGCTAGTCTAGGCAAATCAGTGAGCTCCAGGTTCAGTATCTCAATAAATAAACAAACAAATAATTAAACAGGAGAGTGATTAAATAAGACATCCAGTGTTGATCTCTGGCCTCCACATGCATGCTTGCATATATGCATGTGTACTCAGACATACATGTGATCCCAAATACTTATGAACACCCACAAAAGTATGTATATGACATACATGCAAAATAAAAAGAAAGTGAGATTCCATTGCATGAAGTTACACTACTGGTAAATTCAGAGTTGTAGCCCCATATTTTGGTTCAAATCCCAGTGTATAAAAGCAATAAATGACCAGAACATCCATAGCGACCAACCAGGCAGGAGCCTAGAAATGACCAACTGCCAGGGACGCACCAGAAAGGGAGAGGGGTCCCCTAGACAAATAGCAGTGCAGGCTAAATGGGAAGTGAGTTGCTAATCTGCTGACTGTTGCTGTTTGGTAAAGTGGGTCCAAAGTTACTAGAGTTTCTGCACCTGAAGCAAGAAGTTCAGATGCTCAGGCAAAAGTTGTAAATGGTTATTGGTTTATTTTATTTTATTTTATTTTATTGTTTTGTTTTGTTATTTTCTGTTGTGTTCTATTTTATCTTGTGGTGCTGGTGATCCAGCCCAAAATGTCATAAAGACTAAAGAAAAGCTTGCAGCACTGAACTACATCCACAGTTCCTCATATTCTGAACCAAATGCATCTGTCTACTGTCTGCCTGCAAAATAATTCAGAATTTAAATAGCTGGTTCTTGGTTGTGTTAGGAACCCAAGTAGATACTCACAGATCTAAAACAAATCGTTTGCTGGATGACGTCCACTGCACTTTGGACAAAGATATAAAAACTCAAATACTTGATTGAGTGAGTTACAGTAGCCATATTAAGAAAAAGCAGCTTGGCCCTCTGAATATTTTAAGAAAGACATCCTAGATGTACAGTCAGCTCTCACTGCACTTGCGATTCCACAAGGCATATGGATTTAGTGTGGGTCCCCACAGGGTCTTGGTGCCTGGACTCATTCTTCCCTCTCTGTCTCTGTCTCTCTTTTTCTCACTGGTCAGCTGTCCAGGGGGCAATCTCTGTCCTCAATGTGACATGTTGACAAGTTGTCTAAGCAACCATTGTATTACAAACAGAAAAGACTTTAGAAGAAACTTTGTAAAATGTTATTGTGATTATCTTTGAATGACGGGACTGTGCAATAGTGACCTTTTAGTTCTATTAGCCACCAATAATTTTGAACAGATCTACTGTGTAGGAACCCTATTGGTATATTTTACAAAATAATAAGAATTTTAGAATAGACAATTATACTTCACTATAATGCTTCCTATTTCTTTCAAATATTCTCCCAAGAATAAAGCATACAAAGTCAGCGCTCTATAAAAGGCCAAATAACGTTTTAAGCTCCAACTGTTAATACCGTAGGGCCCAGTGCATCACATGGCTTGTGCAAATATTCTTTGGCACTTTTTAATTTTTAAAATTCACTTACTCATTTATTTGAAGTACTAAGCAGTAAACCCTGGACCCAACACACACTACTCAGTGATAGAATATAGATGCTGTGTCAGTTACTTATTGCTGTGAACAAATACCTGACCATAAACAACTCAGTTAAGGAAGGAGTTTGTTCTGGTGTGCGGTCCTAGAGGGACAGTCCATCACGGCAGGGAAGACATGGGGTCAGGAATGTGGCAGCAGAGCTGTTGACATTGCATCCCACAGTCAGGAAGCAGAAGACAAGCAAGATATGAGGGTGAGCTACGAAACCTCAGTGCCTACCGGTAGTGACCCACTTCCTCCGTCAAGGGTCTACCTTCCAAAGACTCCACAACCTTCCCAAACAGCACCACTTCTGGGGAACAAGTATTCAAACATGGGGGGCATTTTACACTCAAACCACAACAGATGTGATTGTTTTCAGAGACACTGCTGTGTGAATTGAGGCATCTGTTTGCCTTCCTGTCTCCCTCCCCAGCCCCTACCCTGCCATGAGCAGAAACAGGGCAGGCCCTTCTCCTTAGAGACCTTGAGGGACCAGTGGCTTTCTTCACCTTCCACTCTCCAGTGCCTCCATGGTTCCTAGCATTTAGATTAAGCCATGTGATATGGAACCTTCCCTTACCCACAAAACTTATAGAAGTAGATAATTCCCTTTATCCTTCAGATTTCTGGGCCTCCGTCCCTCGTTGGCTTTGGACCCCACCATGCTGCCTATAGCATGGTGCTATGACTCCCTTAAGAAAGACCCAAAGTTCTGAAAGGGCATTTGGTCTCAGAGCCTCTTGTGGAAGCAGCCTCCTCTCCACAGATCTTTCCCATTTGTCTCTACTACTGACATACTTCCCCAGGTCTCTTTTCACTCTTTATTTTGACACAAGATCTCACTAAATCTCTCCTTCTGGTTCTGAACTTAAGATCCCCCTCCCTCAGTCTCCCAAATAATTGGAATGACAGGCCTGTGTCCCCAGACTGTCACTTTATTTTATACACAAATAATATCTCCATCATTGATTTGCTTGACAGCCTGACACTGTGTCCAACATTATTCTACTCAACAAGCAGTAAAGATGATGGATTCCCAAGCCTGTAGGCACCTCCAGACTAGGAAAGGCAGCATCTCATGTCTCTGTGGTTTCAGTAGATTCAAAGCCAAAGAGCATGACTCAATATTTGCCCAGTTAAAATGACATGAAAGCATGAGGCATTGAGGAGACAATTTTGCCTCTATCCTTTGTAGTTGTATACAGGCCAATGACCATTGTCACTCAGTCATTTCCATGCAGTTTCTGGGGTCACCACTTGGCTCAAAACTGCTCTGCCCCAGGGTCTTCTGTGCTTCACACAGGAAGTAATGGCTCCATGGGGCTGCTCTCTGTCCAGATCCAAATGTGCAAACAGAGGTGTCTCCTTAGGGTGAGAGACCACAGGAAACCCAGTCCTTGGTTGTTGAGATGAAGGAACACACTAGTGAGGGAACAAGGTGTCACACAGTAAGGGCTTAGCCAGATCAGATGCATCGCAGGCCACAACCTAGCAGTGCATACTAGAACTCTGTCCCCTCATGGGGAGCCTGAGGGTAATGCCACCCTAGGAAGAGGGAGCCACATTCATTGAGATAATCTGTCTCAATGTCCTCTTCTGGCCTCTACAGTACACATGTGCTCATGGGTGTGAACATCTATATACACATGTGCGCACACCATACATACTGTATTTCTACACACAGAAAGAAAAGTCATTTCCAGGTGCAGTGAGAAGCCCCAAAACAAAGAGTGGTGGATACAGCAGTGGTGTGGGCAGGACACAAGTGAATCCAGGGATCATGGGAGGGGTGCCAGTAGCATCTGCTACACGCAGCCTATGTCCAATTATTCCAGAATCATAAATCAAGCTCACAAGCTGATAAATAAAAGATGTTCTGTCCTCTCACTGTGACAAATATACCTTCAATACTACCTGAAATGCCAGGTGAGAATGCAGAATTCTTGGATTCGATTGCCCTGACCCATGCCAGGCCTGAGAGAACCATCCTAGGTTGATATTCCTCATCTCGTCTCTTCCCACACTCCCGTCCCCATGCACATGCCCTTGGAGACGTGGCCCTCACCTCAATGAGGAGTTTAGTGGGGACTTGTCAGCCTTACCTGGAATAATGGTGGGCAATGTGGCTCATACTCAGAAGATGGATGAGAAGTAAGGGTTACTCAAGCCTGGAGGTGGGTTTGACTCAACTGGTCAGCACATTTTAGGGTCCTGCTATAGCAGACAAGGGCTTCTGAGGCAGCCTAACCAAACTTATTATGTCTTAACAGCTGGCTTCACAGGCTCAGGTGAGAGTGTAGGTTTTACTCATAGCCAGAATCCATTCACTTCATGTATGAGGGCTCAGGGCTTCCACAGAACTGTCTCCAGATGTGATGGGCAGGGTTTGGGAACCAGCTCAGTTGATAAAGTTCTTACATTGCAAACAGGAGAATCTGCATTTAATCTCCATAATCCATGTCAAAGCAAATTGGGTATGATGGCACATTCGTGAAGCCCTGGCCCTGGGGAGGCGGATAAATGGGCCTCACTGGCCCAGGTAAGACCCAGGTAAGCAAGAGAACCTGTCTCAAGAAAAAGGGTGATGGGTGATGGCACCTGAAGAACAACACCCAAGGATGTCCTGTGGCCTACACATGGGCACACATGCAGACACATACACGGACCCCCACCCACTCCCCTAACACTCCATCCACGCTCAAAAATGTGACTGACATCCTGCACTCATCCTTTTCTTAGGTTTCTGGGCATGTTCTACCCTGTCTCCCAAGATTGCCAATGGGAGTGAAAGCCAGCTGTGCACAGAGATCTACGTGCTCCCCAGACACTGGCATCTGTACCTCTCTCTCACTTCCTCATAGTGTTTTCTGGGAAAAGCTCTCCCATTGACTCACCTCATGGTTAGAACTCACCTGAGCCTAAAGGGATGTCCAGAAGAGAGTGATAGCTTCAGGTGACTTTGTCCCTTTGGCCCCATAGATGTCTTAGTCTATTGGGAGGAAAAATAAGCCAAAATGTGGGGCTTAACTCAGAACAACACAACCTGCCACTTAGCAAGAACTTAATAAATAATTTTTAAAAAGCTATTTGGGGCTGAGAAACGGTTTGGATAATAAAGAACTTGCCACACAAGCAACCCGAGTTCAGATCCCCAGCACCCATATAAACAACCAGGCATGGTAGTACACATCTATAATCCCAGTTCTGGAGAACTGGAGACAGGGGAAGTACTGGGGTAAGATGGCTAGCTAGTCCATCCAAACTGCTGAGCTCTAGGTTCAATAAGAATCTCTGTTTCAAAAATAAAGTAGACAGTTATTGAGGAAGGCAGCCCCAGCATCAACCTCCAGCTTCCACACATGAGTACACATGTGCACACATGCACAAAATAAATGTTCTGAATCCTCATATATTATTCTTTCTCATGTATGGCAACTGTATTTTTAACAAATGAAAGGAATCCATGCTTAGAAACAAGTATAGCTAATTAAGTTCCTTGGATACCCCAAGAATACCACACCCCTTCTAACTTTCACAAAAATGCATCCCATGGGAGAGAGGCTACCTTCTTTCCCCATGTCCAGAGTTGGAAGACATCATGCTAGACTTTTTTTTATTATTATTGTTTTTTATTGACTTTTATACTTACATACAAAAAAAAAACCACCTGATATTTCCCTTCCCTCCCCCCATTCCACTTTAGAACTCAAGTCTCCATCATATCCCCTCCCTCTCTCCATTAGTCTCTCTTTTAATTTGATGTCATCATCTTTTTCTTCCAATTTGAGGGTTTTGCGAAGGTATTGCTAGGCACTGCAAGGTCATGGATATCGAGGCCAATTTCTGTCTGGGCAGTTGCATTGTAAGAGGTCATACCCTTCCTTTGGCTCTTCCATTCTATCCGCCCCCTCTTCCACAATGGTCCCTGAGCCTTGTAGGGTGTGATAGAGGTGTTTCAGTGCTGGGCACTCCTCCATCCCTTCTTCTCAGCACTATGTTGCCTTTTGGGTGATCCTGGTGGTCATCACCATCTGAAAAGAGAAGCTTCTCTAACCAGAAGTGAGAGTAGCGTTAATATGTGAATATGAACATTAAGTGTAGTGCTTTCAGGGCAGTTTGGTGGGAATAATATATACATTTAGTCAGATAAGGGCAGGCTTATACCCCTAAGGCTCATGACCTCACCTACCATAGACTTTTACTTAGGTTTTTCAGTACCAGGTATGTATTCCCTCCCATAGAGAGGGCCTTCAGTCCAATTATGGAGCAGTTGGTTACCCTAAGAGTAGACATGCCACTATTGCACCCGTTCAGTCATTGGGCCTGTCTGGCCAAGCTTGAATATTCAGCGTCCGCTGTTTTCACTGTTGATGGTTTCTGTCTCCCATACGCTGCGTGCAATGCAGCTTTTTCCAGCTTTCAGTTGGCTGGTCTACAGGGAGAAGGTTTTCTGCTCAGCACCAGCTTGCTTTCTCAGTGTCTTTGCCTCTCAGGCATGAGATGTCTTCAGCAATAGGGTCTTACTATCTGTCTCTCTAGGGAAACCAAGGGCTTTGGCAAAAGCCTTTAATGTTTTGGAGGCTACCGGGACCTCCTTGGCCAACAACTTTTGAGAAAAGCAATAGAATGAAGTCTGTCTCACTCAGACAGAGCAAATCAACTACTGGCAAATCCCTGGAGAATGGGACCTCTCCTGTTCAGACATGCTGGGGTCTGAGGACTGTCTGAAGCATGGGGGCTTTATAGCAGACAGCTTGCTGAGCGGGAGAATTAACCAAGGGAGCAGACATGGACCAACTGTGCCTGGCTCTGCAGCAGACACGCATACCAGCACCAGCCACTGGAGAAGTTCATGTGCAGGTGCAGAGGGAAATGGGCTGTTGATACAATCAAGCAGCTGCTCAGAGCCTGGCTTACAAGCAGAAGGAGCTTGAAGATGAACTCAGAGAAGCTCAAGATCACGGAGAGTGTGCACACAATGTGATGGCAGGTGCAGGCTATCTTACAGCAGAAGGGATGAGAAGGCAGATATTTTCCTCAGCTAAGCCCTGAATCACCCCAGGGAAGGAGTTTTGTGAATGAAGCACTCACATCATGCTGAAATCTTCCAACTGAGCTGCAGGGTGCCAGCTAATTAGAGCCTGAGCCCTGAGCTGGCATTCTGTATCTACATGAAGTGGCGTGTTGACACGGGTGTTTTGGCAGGAGCCACACATGCCAGTTTCCACAAAAAGCCTCTTGCTTTAGTGTTTGTGCTTATCCTAAATGATGCTCCAGGCTGACTGGGTGCTCCAATTAGATGTCATTTTAAACCAATTTTCAAGTGCCTCGATTTCAATAAAGTGCAGTTAATAATAAAATTGTGTGAAATTTTAAGACCCCACTTCTCACAGAGTAGCTATTGGCAGTTAGTTGTTGCAGGAGAAGGGGGTTCGTGTTCTCCAGTGGTGTAGCCACTAGTAAGTTGCCAATCAACATCCCCCCATACTCATGCAGACATCTGCAATTTAACTCAGTGGGACACCACACACACGTGCACACACACACACACACACACACACACACATACACACACACAATATGAAAGCACAAAGAGGGAGAGGAAAGGGGATAATGAAGAAAAGTAAATATGATAAAATACATTTTATACATGTACAAAACAATAAAAAGTAAAAACTTTCAAAGTCGGCGAAATTTAGTTTGCCATGGAGTCAGTGTTTCAGGATTAGAGTGTGCTCAGTGCTTGTGAAAGTCCCTACAAGTCCTACTTATCAGAGGCCAGTGGCTGTCATCCTGGGTGTCCATCAGAGGTACAGCCTCTCCAAACCTATGTCCAGGCTGAAGTGGGATCCAGGCCCCTGTATTTTTTCTTAAAGTCTTGAAATGGACAACCAAAGCTTTAGAGAAAAGAGACAAAGTCAATGCACACATTGGCATGAGTTGTCTAGATTCTCTTTTAATGCAGACAATTCCTTCCATAAAGAAACATAGAAGTACCATGGGCTATTGTCTACAATTAAAGAAGTTGTCAAGAAAAAAAAAAAAAAAAAAAAAGAAACAGAGTGACATGTATCTAACAACAGATTTTGTGTCATTTGTTTAATCAGAATGAACAAAAAAATCCTTTTAAAGTTTTCACATAATTTGAATTTCAGAGTGAAAAGAATTTCTGAAGGTTTGGTCACGTGACACACCGGCACACCACACTTATGCATGCATGCACACACCCCCAGCAAATATGTTCTCAGAGACAAGACCAGATGTTTGTCTTGACAATAGGATGTGCTAGAAAAAGAACCAATAACCAGATTCAATACGATGAAAAAGAAAAAAAAGGAATATGTCTTAGAAACCCAGGTGGAAAAAGGCACAGAAAATTCTCACAGAATCTAAAGTGACAGAAAAATGATGTTTAAAATCAGATAACCTTTCAAGGGCCCTCACATTAATCCAGAGTGTGTTGGAAATGGACAAGGAAGCTGTCAGATGCTGGTTGTTTTTAAATAGTATTGCTATGCCACTTTTCCCATGCAGTTTTTCACTACAAGAGCACTAGATGTGCTGAGATAATTCCTTTATAAGTATATTTAAAGATTCAGTAACCATCTGACCATTCCATTCATCCCATTCTTCCCAAATAACTATAATCTTCAACTCTTTTTTCAAGGCTCCTACATAAATTGCATCTACTTCCATGTTTAGGTAAAGTTTGGCCAAACTAGAAGCATACATCATGCTACAGAGAGCTTTCCCACTCCCTGCCAAGCATTTATTCCTCCAGATGGGCAGACAGAAGACCCCCCCCCCATCTGTACTCCTCATGCTCATGTATAGTGTGAGGTAATACAGTGAATTCCATCATTTCTCAGACATCCTGGCTGCTGCTTGCTCTTCACTGTCTTCATGGAAATGACTCTGACACCTGCAAGCTCAGGTGAGAAAGCTTGCACAGCTGAGAGCCAGCTGAAACAACTCATTTGTGGCAGTTTGTCTAGGATTCTGTCCTGGAGGACTGCTGAGCTCCTCAGGTCTCAGTAGGTGGTTTTTCTCCATGACTGCTTTGGAGGTCCTAATAACACAGTGGTCTCAGATTTCCAAGAGGGAGAACACCAAGTGGAAAATATGCCAGTACTCAGCAAGCTTCTGAACTATCATGCTCATTAACACCATACTGGCCAGAGCAGTCACTTGGCCAAGCAAAGAGAGAGAGACAGAGATGAGAGAGGAAAGAGAGAGAAATGACTGACAGAATAGTGGGAGACATAACTCATTCACTGAGAGCCACCCAAGAAGGGCCTTCCTTGATGAAGGTCTATGTGTACTGATGATTTTTTTTTTCTAGTTTTGAATTTTAAAAACAATGCCAACTTAATTTCCCCAAAGGTTGTGGCAATTAACATTATTCCTAGTAATATGTGAAAAAAGCTCATTTTCAAATTGATGTTCAGCATAAATGTTAATTTTATAAACTTGACAATATTATGGCTTAAAACAATCACATAAATTCCCATCTCTTTTGCCATTAGTAAAACTAAAAATCGTTCCACATATTTATGAGGTAAGTCATAATTCTTCCTTTTTCTTTCTTTTTTTAATTTTTCTTCACTGCTGGAGATTAAACTCAGGGTCTTACTTATGCTAGGCAAGTGCTCTACCACTGAGCTACATCACCAGTCCTCCTTTTATTTTGTAATTTTGAGGCTCAGGCTGGTCTTAACCTCACTCCATAGCCCAGGCAATCCTTGAACTTGCCTCAACATCCCAAGTAACTGGGATGACAGGCTTGTGCTGCCAGCCCCAGCTGGGATTATTTTTCTCTGTAAATTGTTCTAATCTTTTGTTTTCAGGGGCTGGGATCGTTGTATGTAGGAAACTGCTCCTTCAGTTCTCCTTCAGTAGGAGCAGCCTGTTCCTAAATTCAGACTTAGGATGCATCCCATGCCTGGGTGTGCTTCCTCCTCTGCCTGTGTGCTTGTACAACTTGCCTTGCTGACCCATAATTCACAGACCCTAGCTAATTGCTTCTTTCTCCATAATTCCCCATTATATCCATGCACTGTGTTTTGTTTCGCATTTCCTCTGGGAGGATGCCAAGGTCTTCTCCAGAACCCTGCTACGTGAACAGTGTTGTGAAGACAACCCTTGCCTATGTCCCTGTGTGTGCATATATAACAAACAATAGGGTTAAAGGAATCTGCATAGACCAGTTTTGGAAGGCAGCTTGGGTTTTGTTAATGAGGATGTGGCAGTTAAAAGGCATAGTCCATGTTGTTTTTCTTCGACAAAACGTAAAGCTGGGTTAAATTTCAGGGACTTGGCCTCACTGATGGCATCCCCTAGGGGAATCTCAAGCTTGGTCTTCATTTAATTGTATTTGAGCATCCTGGCCTCACAACAAAGAGTCCTTGGGTTCAGAATGCCACAGTTAAGAAACTGCCTCATGTATATCAGCATGATAGAAGTAAATGCTCGCTGTTCAGAATAGAACTGAGCAATAAGTGTAACCCACTGGTCCCAGGTCATGCTAGGATGATCTAGACCAGAGCAATATTGCCCCTGATTCTGCACCCTCAAGTGCTGTTGTCACCTAAGCAAGATACAGAGCACACAGTGGGCCAGACAAGGTTTATGAGTGAGATGGGGCATTTGTGTAACAGATCAACAGTTGTATTTAAATGTGGCTGTGGTCACTTGATCAAACAAACCCTGGGAGGTATCCCTTGTCCTTCTTCATTTTGTTCTTTGGCCAGTGTTTCTCACATTTCAGATCAAAGGAGTACTCCACAAATCCCAAGAGCATCACTCCCTCTCTGCACACATGCACTCACATGCCTAGAGGTTTTCACTGACAAGGCTACATTATCTTGTGGTATTTAGTGACCAGGGACCAGAGATGTCAAATGGCTTGTGATGTGGAGGGAAGACCCAGTCAACAAAGAACATGGTCCTATTCCCCCATACGACCCCCAAATGTCCCAATAGGACCCTGGAGGAAAAGGAAAGCTACATATAAATACAATGGGATAGATAGGTAGATAGATAGATAGATAGATAGATAGATAGATAGATAGATAGATAGATAGATAGATAGATGATAGATGATATGTGGACAGATTGGTAGATGATAAACAGATAGATAATAGGTGATAGGTAGATAGATGATACTGAGATATTGCTAAAACTTGATTCTATTTTCTATATAAATAGGAAGTACTTTGGATAGTTTTACAATAGACCAAATTGTCAGAGTACATAGTTAGATCAAGGGAAGAGTGAATTTTGTTTTGTGCATAGTTTTCAAAATTTGTTCAATATTCCAGAAAAATTTTAGCTCTTCACAAAAGATCATATCCTAGCACCATGCGTGGAGCAAGTCCTACCACACTGTCTTTCAGGGTGTCTCCATGCTCATCTGCATGTTGAAATGCATGCTATTTCATTATAAATCTCTTTCCTCCTAGTTGTTCATCATGTGATGGGAAGTCATTATATTGCTTTTGCATTATGTATGTATATAATTATGTTATCTATGAATTTCATTTTAGAAATGAAAGAGGTCAAAATAGAATATTTGTTATAAAAAGGTGGCAGCTGGTATAAGAAATTCTATCTTGGGCAGATTAAAAATGAAATCTGTCTTCAAAATCTGATCTCATTATTTACCACTTTCTCTTTCTCCCTTAAAATTTTCCTTCCTATCTTCTGCAAGTGACAAGATCATTTTTGGAAAGAGGCTTTAAAAAAATAGGTCCTGTTAGGGCTAGAGGGATGGCTTAGCAGTTAAGGCATTTGCTTTCAAAGCCGAATGACCCAGGTTCTTCCCTAGGACCCACATAAGCTAGATGCACAAAGTAGCGCATGCGTCTGGAGTTCATTTGCAGTGGCTGGAGGCCCTGGTGTGCCCATTCTGTCTATCTGCCTCTCTCTCTCTCTCTCTCTCTCTGATTCTCTTACATAAAGAAGTAAATAAAATAGGTGTGTTAAACAGAGTTGTGTGTGCAGACTAAGCATACATGACAGTAAAACATCCAAGGCCAATATCCTGTTGCTGTCTCCAGTGTCCAGTAGCTTCTGTGTTAGTCCAGAAACACTTATCTGTCTCCAACAGGTTTCTGCACTCAACAGCAGAGCCCAGCTTATCTATGATATCTCTAGATACATCACTCTCCCTGTCGTCCTATTTATATGGCTGACTTATTGTTGGTTACCATCTCAACAATTTGTTAATAGCATGTTATGTTATGTCATTATATTATGGTATGTTGTATTGTGTTGTGATGTGATGATATGTTTTGAATGTTAAATGTCCCCCACAGGCTTGTGTATTTGAAGAGCTGGTCCACAGAGGGCAGTGCTGTTTTTGGGAGGTTGTGGAACCTTTGGAATGGGAGGCATGGCTAGTGGAGGTGAGTCACAGAAGGTAGGATTTAAGGGTGATATTCCTGCCCACTTCCATCCCAGAGCTCTCTGCTTCCTGATTGTCCAAAATGTAACAAGAGGAACCACAGACTCCTGCTGCCATAGAACAAGCTACCCCAGACCAAGCTGCTCCATGCATTATGCCTTCCCCACTGTCATTTGGGCGCAACCATGTCCCAGGTGAATCCTTCCTCCCTTAAGTTGCTTCTGTCAGGCATTTTATCACTTAGGTGAGAAAAGAAGCTAATATAATAGCTTTTGCCCCATTAATAACTTAGGCCACAGGCAGGTGAGGTAGGCAGTCAGGGCAAAGGCATGGGCTTTTCTTGTCCCTTGTGTATGTACTGTTGACCTTTTAAAAGGTCAAGTAAGGGCTTACATGTTGTTGCATGCTCAGTGCCAAGCACACCACCTAGATCATATGGTGGATCCTGACTGAAAGGATTCTGTCAGCAGCTGTGTGAACCCCCAAACCTTTGAGACATCTTGTCCCCTCTTCCTTTTGTCTTTCCCTGATGTTGAGAAAATGGAGAATGGTGCCTATAGGCCAGTGTTGTTGCCACAGACATCTGAGTGGATGAAATATGGCTGTGCATGACCATGACAGAGGCTTGGCCTAGCTCTAGGCTCTAAGCCCACTTGCTTCTGACACAGTCAAGATATTCCAGCCTGAGTTCTTGCAAAAGGCCACTAGACTTGAGTCATGTTCATAGACATTGATGTCTGGGTCCTCACTTGAGCACCAGCAATTCTGCTATTGGTCTGTGAACTTCAGCAACAATATCTTACCTCTGTGCATCAGTATTTTCAACCCTGAGCTGAGAACAATTAGACTAGTTTCACCCCCGGGTGGAGGGCTGATGTGAGAATTAAGTGAAATAAAGTACTTGGAGTGTCATTGTATGTGGCCCAGAGCAAGCACTCAACACTGACAAATACCAACTGCCTTAGCAGAGACCACAGACACCCAAATATTTATCAACTGTGAGACTGTTACCACACTTTTGGAGACTCTTTGTCTCAAAAGAGTCCCCTGTTATTATGCAGATACATTTAAAAGATTCCTCAACTTCTAAGGAATAGTTCAGCCTCCTTGGATGGAGTCTCACTAAATGGACACCAAGTCTGTTTGGAGGGGAGAAGAGAGTTCTTTGAGGATAAAATAAAGTGGAAAAGTTAGAAAAAGATGGACACTTTACCAGCCACTGTATTTTAAAGCCTAAATGCCATTGTTGGGGTCCTCAGGGTGCCACCAAAAAAGGGACCAGAGTTCCTCATTTGTTGTTTGTGATAGATGTTTCCAACATCTAATGCATGAATTTGATCAGGTTTGTGTTGAGCATCTGCTTTGTGGTGGGCACTATGCTAGGAAGGTGGAAACGGTGCTGAATGGGAAGGAACCAGCATGAATTCCTCTGAGCTCACTGGCCAGGGCTACCTTACTAGTGAGCATCTGATGGTGAGCAGGACAAAAGCACCTGCCCTGATATTGATGACAGGCACTGATCAGGGGTGATGTCCAGCTTTCATGTGGCTGGGATCCTCAGACACCCCTTCTCTGTCACTGTCTGTATGAATTCTCACCCTCTATTATCTTGACCACTGTCTCTTTCTTCTCCCTCTGCAGACCGTTTCTGGCCATTTTCTGACTTCCATGTAAACAGATCATGTGCTCTCAGATCCACACAATGACTTAGAATCTCACTCCACTTTCCAAGGAACAAAAGATGCTGTGTCAACTTGGGTGCCTTTTACCCACTGGAGGAGCAACCTGCCTAATGAATGCCAATTTCTTTAAAAGAAAATTTATTCATTTATTTATTTATTTATTGAGAGAGAGAGAGAGAGGGAGAGAATGGGCATGCCAGGGCCTCTAGCCCCTGCAAACAAACTCCATATGCAAGCACCACCTTATACATCTGGCTTACATGGGTACTGGGGAATTGAACCTGGGTCTGTAGGCTTTCCAAGCAAGACCCTTAACAGCTAAGCCATCTCTCTAGCCCTGAATGTCAATTTCTTATGAAGGAAGGAGATTTTAGAGTTGTATAAATAATTTCATGTTGTCATGTGAGCTGGATCTCCTCATGCAAAATTTTCATGATATTTAGTATACCTCAAAGAATATAGTCTATGTAGCAGACATAGATTCCATTCTTGGCTTATGTGCTCATGGGCAAGTCACTTTGCCTCTGTGACCAGAAAATTCCTCATCTGAAAATTAAGGACAAAAACAAACCTACCCCATAAGCATTATCTTGCATTAAGTAGGGAGGGTGTACTGAATGGCGATTCCTGCCAGGATTAGTCATTAGAATACCCTTCTTGGTATTGTGGCCAGATACCTTATAAGAAGCAATGTAAGAGATAGAAGGTTGATGTAACTTACACTTTGAGGATACAGTTCATCTTGGTTGAAAACTCATGGTGGCAGGAGTTGTGTCCACAGTCAGGAAGGAGAGAGAAATGAATGCTGGTGTTCAGCTCAATTTCTCTTTTTTATTCAGTTCGGGGTCCCAGCCAATTAAATTGTGCCCCCCACATTCAAGATGAGTCTTCCTTCCTTAGTGAAACCTTTCTGGAAACACCTTCACAGACATACCCAGACATATGTTTCCAGGTAATTATAAATCCAGTCACAATGACATTAAGATTAACCATCATGATGTCATGACCACTCAGAGTCCCTCAGAGAACCTTCTATATAAACTCCCAATATGTTGGTCATTACTTCAGTTGTAACCATACAAAAGAAAAAAAAAAAAAAACTCAGAAACTACCTCAGTAACTTCACAAAGAGACTTGCTACAAAATCTTGCACAGTTACCCAGAGGAATTGTCTCTGCAATTAATAACCCCAAAATGTTCATCTTATATGACCATATCCCACAAACAAATTGCTTTTATAGTCAAAACTACAAATTTAGACCTATTGATCAATACTTCTGTTTTATAAGGTATCTGTAGAGAGACCTGCAGAAGGTACCTTGTTTGATTGCTTAGGGATAAAGATTGACTGGCTCGTATCACCTACGTATAGATTCCAGCTTGATTCACACACTAGACTCAGCCGTGCAACCATCCTTCGTTCCTCTTCCAAATTACATAGTCAATACCTTTTTTGCTCAACGTGTTCTATAAAAAAGCTGGAAGGAGAGTTTAACCCTAGTAGAAAGACTGCTGAGGAGCAAGCAGTTTACAGAGGCTAAGTTTGCACTCAGCAGACACCCTGGGGTTTGACTTTCAAGCTTCTGGATAACATACTGCAAAATGTTTTCTGTGACTCCACTGTGGAGGGGTATGTTTGTGTGTGTATGTGGCTTTATCATCCGCAGGGGCACAGCTGACAAATCGAAGTCATTCAAACATCCAGCTGAAGTCTGTCCACTGCTCTGCTCTCTCTGAAATCTTATTTCTTCTTACACCTGATTGCCCCAGTGGGAAACTGAGCATTTGGCTCTTTGTAACTGAAGACATTATGTTATATTACAGACGCATAGCAGGGCTATTCTGGAGGAACACAGGGAGAGACAAGGAGAGCTAGACTCAGACAGCCACACTCTTAAGCGCCCCAACGTGGTCATCACTGAGTCTCATGTAGAGCAAGCACTCAGTGCTTGGAAGGAGCATTCTGTTCTGTTGAAACCTGTTCTAGACCTTCATTCCAAATTACTTGTATCAGTAGTTCTCTGATTTAAACACTTGCTCCAGACATGTAGGGAGCTAGATCACCCTAGGCTCAGATACTGTTCTTGCCTGGCCATGACATGGCCATTGTACTCCATGAACTCAGAGCAGATGTGGTTACCTGCATAAAACCTGTGCATGATAGAGCACTCACCATTCTGTCATTGATGGAAGCTGTTGAGTGCCTACCTCTTCTACTATTTTCAATGGTTTCTTGGGCATGGGAGAGCTATTTTCTTCACTGATGTATCCATCAGCATGTGGGTAAAAGAAAAGGAGGTTCATTCAGAATGGGAGATGGACAAGAGAAGATAATGGGAAGTCTCTATAGATAATCAGATTATATATGTGTGTATGTGTATGTGCGCACACGCACATGAATTTTTCAAAGAACAAATTTAAAAACACAGTTTGTCAAGCCCACCTCAGACTTGATTTACTTTACTTTTTTGCTAGTGTATATTCAGTATACAAAGTGATGGATTGTATAGCATTTGTATGTTTTCTGAGAATCCCCTTCCTACTCCCAAAGAGGATTCCACATATAACAGAAAACATGTGGTGTTTCTCCATCTGGCTTATTTCACTTAACATAATGATCATCAGTCCCATCCATTTTCCTACAAATGTCATAAGTCTGTTCTTCTTTATGGTGGAATAAAGCTCCGTTATATGTAGATGACACATTGTCTTTATTAGCCATTCGCCTGCTGCTGGGTTTCTAGGTTGATTCCATGACTTGGCTATTGTGAGAAGTGCTACAATAAACATGGCTGGGCAGGTATCTTTGTGGGATGCTGGCTTACAGTCCTGCCAGTATTCCCAGGAGGCCTGTGGCTGGGTGACCTAATGGGCCTGCTGATTTTGCATTTTGAAAGAGTTCCCACTGCTGCTGGGGATCTCATGGAGCACATGTCTGAGAACTTTTATCATATTATTGGCCTTGAATTATTTTGGGGCATGCAGAATAAAAACCAAAATTGCCTAGTATGGAAGCAAACCAAAAAAGGAAGACATCATGGTCTTTGAGTTTGAGGCATTGGGGGCAGAAGGAGGGAAGGCCTATGTGGTGTCAGTGAGTAAGCAGATTCAAGAGGGCTTGAGGGCACACCAAGCAGTACTCTTTCTCTTTTGTTTTTGGATCTCTCCTTTGGGGCCAATTTTTTTTTTTTTCATCAAGCCTAATACCAAGTTTTGTTTTGCACTCTTGTAACTGCTTTCTGTCTCAGGAGATGTGCAGATTTGGAGTACTTAGTAAGCGGTCTGCTATTGCTACACTGGCTTCTTTGGAGATGCCACATTTAAACAAGCAAGAGAGCGCACAGCTTCTCCCATCTGGAAGCATCCAGAGTTTAAAGTGAAACATTAGAATTGTTATATCTGATCATAAAGATAAAGCAAAATAAAGTGCAGCCAGCACCCTCGGCTCCAAGTAATTAGAGATATGTGGTTGTGGTTGTCAGGAGGAAAAGTAGTTATGGAGTATTTATATGAAGTATTGCTTTATGAAGTGTGAGAAGGAAGAGGCTGCTGAGGGGAGCTACCTAGAAGTCTAATGGGGAACCATGTGTGAATCAAATTGACTTTTTAAAAAATATTTTTTAATTATCTTTATTTATTTGCAAGCAGAGAAAGAGAGAGATAGAGGAGAGAGAGAGAGAGAGAGAGAGAGAGAGAGAGAATGGGCATGCCAGGGCCTCTAGCCACTGCAAACCAACTCCAGATGCATGTGACTGTTATGCAGCTGGCTTATGTGGGTCCTGGGGAATCGAACCTGGGTCCTTTGGCTTCACAGGCAAATGCCTTAACTGTTAAGCCATTTCTCCAGCCTCAACTTGCCTTTTTGATGAACACCTTCTCTTCTTCCTTTCTGTCTGAAAATGCTCAAAGATAAAAAGAAACACAAAATCCTGTGGACAGAGCTTTCCAGGGACAAGGAGCCCAGAGGAGGCTCTCTGAGGCTGGAGGTGGGGACACACTCTGTCTGTTTCCCTTGTACCCCTGTGGAGGTATAGGTGATAGCTTAGGAAAATGCCTCTGCTTTGTCTTTGAAATGCCAACCTGGATGCCAAGTGGCCAAAGTGGAGGGTCTTGTCTGAGCAAAATCTATTTCAGGAGCATAGATTGCACCCCTGGCTGCTCCCAAGCCTGAGTGTGCATGTGTGTACTCTCTCCTCAGAACACCCAACATATCCTTATCTTACGTGGGCTGCAGTCCTATTCTCTCTGTGGGATGTCCCCCTGGCTGGGCTTGCCACAGCTGACCCTTGTCCTGCTTTCTTCTGAGGCCTTTCACTACCCTGCACAGAAGTCAGCTCTGGCCACCACACAGCCCATGCATTTCCAAACACTGAGCCCATTTTAACAACTCTAGCACAAAAATGAGTGCACGTGTTAAGAAATGAATACTCTAGGTGGTGGATAATTCAAAATTGTTGTGAGGAGGAGTAATCAAGGCTGAGCAAATAAAGTGTATGAAACAGAAAAGGAGTTTAGAGATACAGCTTAGTTGATAGAATGCTTGCATAGTACCAACAAACCTCTGAGTTCAAGTACCACATCAGCTGGATATGGTGGTACATACCTATTATCCCAGCACTAAGGAAGTAGAGGCATAAGGAACAGACATTCAAGGTCACCCTTAGCTACATAGTGAGTTTAAGTCAAGCCTGGTGTATATATATATATTACCCTTTCTCAAAAAATGGGGTGGATGGAAGGAAAGGGAAAGAAAAGGGGAAAGGAAAGGGAAGGAAAATGGAAAGGAAGGGAAGGTCCATCTTCACTCAGATCAGATTCTCCCTGTAACTCCTCATCACACCAACTTTCTGGCCATGCATGAAGGAGCAAGCATGTCAGTCTCTGTCACCTAAAGGTCTTACTGGCAAAAAATGATGATAATAATAACAAAATACTACTGTAGCAACACTACTGTTGTTGTTAATTGTTGAATGTCTGCACTAGTTTTTCTGAGCCACTTACTTACATTGTGTCCAATCTATAGGTGGCTTCTATGTCCCAGATTACTGTGATGTCTCTGTTTATACAATAAGGGTTTTACTCAACTCCTCTGCATTTATACATGTTAACGACCTATACTTGCTGAGGTCACTAAGACAGAAAGCCACACATTGGTTCTAGGCAGGACTATGTATGCTCAGCTATCTTTCTTTTTTTTATTTTTATTTATTTATTTTTTATTTGAGATAAAAAGAAAGAGAGGGAGCTAGAGAGATAGAGAGAGAATGGGTGTGCCAGTAGCCTCTCAGCCACTGTGAACGAACTCCACATGTGTTCGCTCTCTTGTGGGTAAGTGCGGCATTGCGCCCTTGTGTCACGTTTTGCATCCGACTAAATGTGGGACCTGGAGATTGGAACCGGCGTTCTTAGGCTTGGCAGGCAGGCACCTTAACCACCAAGCCATCTCTCCAGCCCTCAGCTGTCTTCCTTATCCAACACAGTTTGATGGCTGTGATCTGGAAGCAAGCTGTTTTGACAAACTGCGAAAAAAAAAATGCTAGGAATCTAATGAGTTAATCCTTGTTGCTTGACCTCCTGTTTGCAAAGTTTCATTTATAATCAATTTTAAATCATTAATTGGACAAAATAACTCTTTATTACCATATCCCAAGGGTGGCCAGAATTTAATTGCCAAGCCTAGTTTGTACAGGCAATTTCTGTTTAACAAAGAGGAATATCTAGTGTTATTGTAAAATTAATTGGGTGTGTTATGCTCTGACCCCCACTGCAGTCATTGGGCTGAGAGTGGGAATGTGTGCCATGTTTATTAAGCACAGAGTTTTCCTAATAGTTTCCTCTACAAGGACAATAATAAAATGCTGTCTTGAGCTGTGTGTTATTTCTATTCTGTACATGTAAAGTTGGTAACCCAGGCAGCAACAGAGTTTTTTGAAGTATTGGACGATGATGCTCTAGAGTATGTGAAGCTCCTTGCCCATTTGAGATAAGGCTGAGCTGCTGTCCGTTCCTTTGGGATATCTGCATCTGGTGGTCCATTCACTGGACCTCCTTCAGCCCCTCTGCCCCATCTCACTGCCTCTCCTCCCTGGATCGCACCTGCAAAGTCCTTCCTTCCCCATGCCTCCACATCCTCTGTTTAAGAACAAAGAGGTCCTCATGTGGCTTCACTCTAGAGGCTTGCTCTGCCTCAGTTCCTCAGTTCCATTTCTCTTCTCCTCTATTTCTCTTTTCCTCTCCCCCTTCTGCCTCAGGACTCTTCTCCTAGTAGAAAGGCCCAGCTCATTGATGTCAGCAGAACACACTCACGTCACAGCTCACAATGGACAGGTGGCTCTGTGGTCTTGAGTGTGTTCACATTTGTTGCTTATCATTGTTTATTTTTTCATGTGTGTGTATGTACATGTGTTTGGGTATACATGCATGTGTTTTTGGAGGCCACAGATTGATATTGATTGTCTTTCTTGATCATTCTCCCATTTATTTACTGAGGCAGGGCATCTCACTGGACTGCAGAGCTCATGAGTTTGGCTAGTCTAGTTAGCCAGCTCTAGGTATCCTGCCTCTGCCTCCTGAGCTCTGGAATTACAGGTGAGCTGCCATGCCCAGCTGGCCTTTATAAGGGTGCTGGAGATCTGAACTCAGGTCCTCCTGCTTGAGCAGCAAGTGCTTTATCCATTGAACCATCTCCCTTACCCCTTACTTTTAGGATCTGTGATAAGACATTAGTATGCATACCTACTAGGTTTGCGGGAAAACAAAGAAAACAATTTTTTGGAGTTCCTGAAATGTCTATTTGATATTTGATAGACCAGCATGGGCAGCAAGATAGACAGTCAGGGCCACTGGAAAAGAGTCCTCATGAGCTAATCATTGGGTCTTGCCTGCAGTTGGCCATGTTGTGACACTTGCTACTGACCCTGTCAGATGCCAACAGTGAGTGGTTGTCACTGCTACAAGAAAAGTCAATGCAATACTGCAGCTAATATTCTCCACAGAAGTTCTGGGATGAGGTGTCAACAATAACACAGCCAAGCTGCAAAGTAAATCCTTTGGTTGACAAATTTGACACCACATCCCATAAATTGCTATCCATCTTGAGATGAATCCTAACACAACCGTACCCAAAACCTAAACAATCATGTCTGTGGGGTTTTCAGTGTCTGAGTGTTCCTATATGCTCAGCCACTTATAAACTCATCTAAGTTCAGTATTTTCATTTGCTAAAGGCCCTGTGTATATTTATTATAGCTAATAAAGAATATGAGAAATATGAAATTATTTTAAGAAGTACATGCTTTTCAGAATTCCCAAGGAGCTCTGGGAATTGCAGTTTCTCTTTCTCCAGTCTGAAATACTTGTGAGTGTAAAGAATCCAGAAACGCTGTCTGGATGTGGAGCCCTGTCACAGCCCATTCTCTGGAATACCCTTGGCATTCTCTGCTCAGTGTTTGAAGTATGTGTTTCCACCAGTGGTGGAAGTCCTCTCATTTATGTTCTCTCCTGCTCACTGTCAGGGAAGCTTCCTGAGAGAGGTGCTGTTGTCTCAGCACCCATGTGGGTCAGCACCTAGGACAACTCCTGCCAAGCCATTCCCCTAAGGCAGGAAGGGATACTGCACCTATTAAGAGTGCTCAAAGAAACCATTCCAAGAGAGCAGAGTGTGTTAAACCCTGGTGTTAAGCAAAACAAACACTTTCTTGATGCAGGAAGGTTTGCCAGCCCTACCTGTCCTCATTTCCAGATGCTGGGAAGAGCTGCCCCAGGACTGCCACGAGCAGCACTCAGCATGAGCCAAGGGTACAGGAAAGTCGCAGAGATCTTCAGAGAACACATGCGGTGTTTTTGGCACTATTGAAACCCACCTGGCAGAGCTCAATGTGATCACTCTTGAATCACGTGGTGTGCCAAACCCAGGACAGCAAACACTAGCCTCAAGATCTTTCTTGGTAATTGTGAAAAATGTCTTCTCTTCTACAGAATAAAGTGGAGTCTGCAACATTTGAGATGCCTTCCAGATTCCATGGGTCTGAGAGGCCCCCTTGAGCTGGTGATCCTCCCCTCTCCACTGCACCTGGGGAAGCTCGGGCAGAAGCAGAGGGTGTATTAATGTGTGTGCTTCGTGTCAGCCTTCCATAGCATTGCTGAATGCTGGGACTGGGGTTAGTCCCCTCCTAACACATCTGGGAAGGCATTAGCACCTGTGAAGGGCTCCATCAGAGCTGCTGTTCATCCCACCATGTGTCCTTGAACTTACGGTTCCTGGTTGGAAGGTGCTGAGCTCAGATCCCTTAGGACTGAATTTCGTTTATAGCTCTGATCGGTCTAGTTCTCTCTCTGCATGACACCCTACACCTCACTGTGCGATGCATCTGATTAAGTCACATTAGAGGACCTTTTCACAGAAATACTACAATTGTAAGGAATTTTGTTCGTGTTCATATTGCCACTAGACTCAAATGTCACTAGAGAAAATAGCAAATGCCTCTGCCCACTCAGGTGGGCAGGTAAGCACTGGCTTATGAAATACCTGCATCATCATTTTTGTCCTTTTCATATCTATCACCTTAGAGAGCAAGGCCAGCAGTCTGAGATTTTGTCTAGCCAGTGGACAAGCTGGAAATGGAACACACACACACACAAATACACACACAGAGAAAGAGAGAGAGCAATGTCAAAGAGGAACTGTGTGAATGTATGAACAGGAAGGAAGACCCAAGTGGGGAAATTGGGGCCTCAATGTCTTGAGGAACAATCTTTCCAGATCTGAAAAGACAAGAAAAATGTTTAGAGTCTACTTAGAGCTCCTTCTTGGACAAGGGTGTGTGGACAGGAGCCCTGAGGTTGCACCACACAGCTGCTGACAGACCAGGTGCTCAGGACAGGGGTAGAATACTCACTCTTCCTTTCCCTTCCGTTCTGCTGCTCTCTTTAGTGTATATATGTGTGTGTTTCTATGTGAAAGTACAGGTGTGCACATACAACAGTGCACATGTGGAGCTGAGAACAACCTTGGGTGTCTGTCTTTGCCTTCTGCCTCATCTTGAGTCAAGGTCTCATTCATTACTGCATACCCCAGAATAGCTGGTTCATGGACATTTACAAGGGTCTCCTGTCTCCACCTTCCTTCTCACCATTGGCACACTGAGCTTACAGACATTCATGCAACAGCATCTAGCTTTACTTGGGTTTTGGAGATCTGAACTCAGGCTCTCATGCTTGCATAACAGACACTTTCCATTGAGCCATCTCCCCAAATCTCCTGTTCCTGCTTTTTTTTTTTTTTTAGTTTTTCATAATTTTTTATTTAAGACATGGGGGGGGGGAGAGAGAATGGGCATACCAAGGCCTCTAGCTACTGCAAATGAACTCCAGATGCATGTACCACCTTGTGCATCTGGTTTTATGTGGGTGCTTGGGAATCAAACCCAGGTCCTTAGGCTTTGCAGGCAAGCACCATAACCACTGAGCAATTTCTTCAGCCCTCTCATTGCTTAGGTGCTTGTTCTTGGATACCTGACAATTTCACAATGCTGAGAGCTAACATAACTTAGTTCATGTTTATGAAAGTATAGTGCCACTCATTGACTAAGCTCATTGCTATACCAAGTAAGCTCTGGTCACACATACCTGAATCCATCTTCTTCATAGTGTGATGTGTCCAAGACACTGGCCTGGCCTGTGAGGATGTGTCTTCTGCACTTTTCACAAACTTGTCTACACTCAGCTGCTCACTAGCTAGATTTGATACACTTAATTTAATTGTCCTTCACTGGAAAGGGAAGGTCACCACCAGTAGATAAAACCATTGATGAAGGTGGGCTGCCTTGAACTTGCATGTACACTTTCTGCAAAGAGTTATGGTGATGTTAAGGCTCTCAGAAGAATCACAGCAGGGTTACCTGAAAGCAAGTGTGACCAGAATTATTTACTCAATATCACAGATGAAGACAGCCCCAGACAGGTCCTCAGAGACAACTTCAGAATTTAATTGACTGACTTGATAACAAGTTTGACAGTTTGGCTCTTGATCTGTAAAAGCCAAGTCCAGTGACCATTCTCCTGGCCATTAGCAAAGGGATGTGCCTTGCTCCTGCCATTGGACCTGCTGTTTATTTTTTTCCAAGGCAAGCATCATTGCAAACTGTCCCTTTCTCAGGCAAAATCCAATAATTCTTCTTCCTGCTCTGGAAAGTGGGCCAAGTGGAATGAGCTTGAGGTATAATCCATCATGATGCCTGGAGTGTCTTACAGGAAACGAGGAGCCAGACCGGATGCAGCATGGCTCAGAGAGCACACTCCATCTCTTTAACCTGACGTTGGTAACCTAGACACAAGATGGGCCATTTATTCCCAGCCCACATCTCCATGGAAGGTGCTGTGGCTAAAATCTGCTCTCCCCCTCGACCTCACTAGCAGCTTTAGGCAGCAACACTAGGTTAAAACATCCTCCCAGCCATTTAGGCTGCTGCAGCAAACACATGACCCAGTCCGGTTAATGTAATAGAACTTTCTGGGTAAACCTTCTAGAAGCTTTGTCTTATGTTTGTTTGTTTGTTTGTTTGTTTGTTTGTTTGTTTGTTTGTTTGTTTGTTTTTGACGTAGGGTCTTGCTCTAGCCCAGGCTGACCTGGAATTCACTATGTATTCTATGTAGTCTCAGGCTGGCCTTGAATTAATGGCAATCCTCCTACCTCTGCCTCCCGAGTGATGGGATTAAAGGCATGTGCCACCATGCCCAGCTCTAGAAGCTTTTTCAGCATCATACTTTCAATCCTCCCTCTTGCCTGGGCCCCTGATGGCATCAGGAAGTCTTTGTACCAGGCCTGAGGTCCTGCCTCTACATTTCTTCCTACAAAGAGTTCAGAGTCCAGCCCCAATGTAAGTGTGTCTCCACGGACAGGCTCCTGACTTTTGCCACCTTTAATGACTCCACCTCTGTGTTCTTTTATAGTTCTTTGGCCTCCCATAGTTTAGCATAAGAGTTTTGCTTATATGCTTAGTTCTTAATATGTGATTCAGCATGCTTCTTAGCATGTCATCAATTTACATGATTTATTTCTGTAGGACTGCTACTTAATACTAATGCTACACAATCATTCATTAGATGTTGCTAATGCTCACTCATTCCACAGGTGCCAGACAGGTAGCAAAAATTTCTCACGGGGCATCAAGATGCTCAAGTGGGTGTGGCTGTGTAGCAATGTCAAGCTGAGTTTCAGTGATGTTCTACTGTGAGGAATAGTGCTTATGAGAGTGTTAGTTGCCTGATCCCTGGATATGGTGGGATTTTGCTCATAGATGGTTAGGAAAACCTCTCTCCAGCATGAGTACACTTTATTCACCTAGACTGACGTTGGTCTCATCAAGGGAAGCTCCTGAAGGGAACTCTTCTGAGAGTGAAGCATCATGTGAATTTAGGAGCATCAGGAAATTAAATGACTGATAAGGAGTCCTGGGAGCTTACTGTTGCTGAAATGCCCACCAGCATGCCAAGTGATGGCTGTAATGAGCTCTGCTGCTGCCTGACTGCCAAGCTGCAAACCAACTCTCCTATCTTGGTTGCATGTTGATGCTCATCCTTTCCCAACACTGTTGCTTTCCTTTTGCTTGAGGATGGAGGGGATGTATGTGGGTGGGGTAGGGTTGAATGTGCACGGATGTGTGAACTCATGCAGGGAACAGAGAACAACTCAGGTGTCCTCCTCATGAATGTCATCCACCATTTTTGAGACAAGGTCTCTCCTTGGTCTGCAGCTCATCAAGTAGGCCAGACAGGCTGGCTAGCTAGCCAGCTCCAGGGATCCTCTGTCTTTGCCACCCTGGTGCTGGGATTATAAGTGTGTGCATCCACACCTGGCATTTTTCTTTCCTTTTTTAAATTTTTATATTTTTTATTTGAGAGAGACAGAGAGAGAGCTAGAGAGATAGAGATAGAGATAGAGATAGAGATAGAGATAGAGATAGAGATAGAGATAGAGATAGAGATAGAGATAGAGATAGAGAATGGGCGCACCAGTGGCCTCTCAGCCACTGTGAACGAACTCCAGACACGTCCACCCCCTTGTGGGCAAGTCCAGCATTGCACCCTTGCGTCACTTTTTGCATCTGGCTAAATGTGGGACCTGGAGATTGGAACTGGCGTTCTTAGGCCTGGCAGGTGGATGCCTTAACTACCAAGCCATCTTTCCAGCCCACACCTGGCATTTTTAATGTGGATTCAGGTGATTGAACATTCCACATGCTGGCAAAACAAGTGCTTTGTCCACTGAGCCATCTCCCAAGCCCTTGCTTTTTTATTTTAAAAAGGAGTGCATTTCACCCCTCCTTCAGACTTCATGGGAAATCCTCACTCTGCTTAGAGGAGGAGGAAACAGTGAGATCAAAGCATCAAGGAATGTCAGAGTCAAAAATTATTTTGAAAATTCCTCAACACAAGACCAGTTTCACCACTATCAGCTCACCAATCAACAGAGTCAAACACTGCTGTTGGTTCTTTCTTGTCCTTTCTTTTCTTACGGTATGGAGGTTCAAGCCTAAGTCTTGTTTATGCCAAGCTCCCATGGAGCTACACACCCAACCAATGACTATTGCAGTTTGGGGGTTTTGATGTATAGTTTGAATACCCAATGAAGTGGTTTGCTTTCATGAAGAGCCCTTCTTCATGGGAATTCTCAATTTTCAAACACAATACTCACACTTGAATTCGTGTACTGAGCCTTTGAGGGCATGATAGAGATGTCTCATTTAGCACTGATGAGTTTTGAGTCTCCGCAATAGTCACTGCCATCTGAAAAAAGAAGTTACTCTGACCAAAGGTGGGAGAAGCACTAATATATATATATATATATATATATATATATATATATATATATATATATATATATATATATATATATATTTACAGGGCAATTTTATGGGCAGAACATATCTATTTAACCAAACAACAGTAGTAGCCTTCCTTTGGGAACAGAACAAGTTGTTTAAAGACTTTACCATTGTTGTGGTGTGCTTTGTAAAAGTAACTTAACCTGATGAAGCCTCAGTGTCCCCCCAATCAGCATATGTTGTAGAGATGGAAAGAATGAAATGACTAGGACTGGGCATTTGGCTCAGTAGGTAGACTGCTTGCCTAGCATGCACAAGGCTCCGGGTTCCACCTGTAGCACCACATAAACCTGGTTTGGTGGTGCATACCTGAAACTCCAGCCCTCAGGAGGTGGAGGGAGGAAGATAAGAAGTTCAAGGTCATCTTGACTACATATTGAGTTTGTGGTCCAGCTGAGATACTTGAGACCATGTCTCAGAAAATAAAATAGAAAGAATAAGATGATTCACACATGATGTGCTCATCAAAGCTCCCAGAACACAGGATACAGTCCAGGGGCCAAGACATTTTGTCTTTATACTGAACACAAACCTAATAGGTACCTACAGTATCAAGAACTCAAAGTCTTACAGATCTGACTTTATTCCGTGCCTGCCTTGAATATGTGACTTAATAGCACATCATTCTTGTCTTTAGAGAGCTCAGAATTCCTGGAAGTCACTGGTGATCACAAATTAGAGCAAGGGTACCTAGCCCAGCAAAAGGGATTAGCCAGCAACACTTAGCCCCTCAGGGGTGGAGTCCACAAGAACTAGAGCCTTTCCTGATGCTGCCTGGGGAGAATGGAATATATCTTTTATCATACATCCAGGAAAGCTTAATCAGCCAGCACCCTAGAGACATGGGTTGTCATGAGCACTAGGCAGTCATGGGGCCCATGATTGTGTCTCTGGGGAAAAAAGTTTGTCCCCAGTTTTTTTTTTCTGATATCTCTTATCTCCCCCAAGGACACAGGCTGTTGATACTGGGGTGTCTTTAAATCCTAATATTTTCTCCCTGCATTTTTCACATCAGTGAACAAGTCTGGACACAGAGCCTTTGGCAGGCAACAATATGTGGCTAGAATTAATAATGCAGCTTGGCTTCACTTTCCTCTTGATTCTGTTTGTGGCTCTCTTCTATTTATGCCAAGAAGTCCCAGTTTGTACTTAATGGTGGTCTGATAAGCTTCCCTTCAAAATGATGTATTTAAGCAAAGAGAGCAAGCTGATTTAGTAAGTGTGATGCCTGCACAACAGAGCTGGAATTCTGGGGAGGGGCAAATGCCAGCCACCAGGATGACTGAGGTTGGACACCTGTGATCCTAACTATTTCCTGAGATGGATATCACTCAAAGGCAAATAAAATACAACAGGATAAAGTCATGGTGCTCTTGGCCTTTAACTTCTTATCCTCCTGCCTCTACCTTCTGAATGCTGGAATTACAAGTGTGTACCACCACACCAAATTTTTACAATGGTGTAGATGATTGCCAGGGATTCATGCATGCTAGGCTAGCTCTATCCCCAGTCCTGAGCTGGGTTCTGAATAGTATCAAAAAAAATCACTCTAAACTGCAACCATGCACTTATTTCTACACAAAGTCACTCTGCTTGTTCTAGGGGACAGCTATTTTATGGTGTTGAGGGCTGGCCAGCATCAAGGGTCCTATGGTCCATGGATTTCCTTCACTGTAGACCAACCCATCCTGGAACTGCAATGGTCATTAAGTCATGTTGTGTGCTGTCCACTTGGGGACTCTGCTGCTAACAGCAGTGTGCCCAATATCAGGGACATTTATATCCTAAAGACAGTCCAGACCAGCTGAGTGTCATACCAGACAAGTTGATTAAAACTTGGCAGGCACAATTGCCATTTCTAATAAAGAAATTGCCACCATAGCATTTTCTTCTTATTTAAGTAACAAGGAGAAATTTTGAGACACCACAGTCTGAAATATACTGTGGACAGTAGCTTTTAATTCCTTCTTTTTAATCAGTTTTGTGAAGCACCTGCCTTTGCCCATGGCCTTGTGAGACCATAATGCTGTGAATATTTTTATGGATGTCATCACCCAAGAGGCAGAGCCCTGAGTTCTTCTGATGCAAAGGTAGGAGGAGTGAGCATGCAGAAGATGGACCTTGGGCATCAGTTAGTACACATGGGATTATGTGTGTACTAATTGGATGTCTTTGTCCCCACAGGGCAGGGACCTTGCTTGTCTAGTGCATGGTTATCTATCTCTCCAGATGGGTCAGTTGGTAAAGCATTCACCATGCAATCATAAGGACCTGAGTTCAATCCTCAGAACCCACATAAAAAGCTGGCTGTGGTGGCATGCATCTGTAATGTTAGCATTGGGGAGACTGAGACAGGTGGATTCCTGGAGCTCACTGGCCAGACAGTGTAGCCTAATTGGTGAGCTGCAGACCAATGAGGCCCTGTCTTGTCTGCTCCCGGGAGCATGTATAGGCCCCTGCAGAAAGCAGACCTTGCTTCCTCTTCTTTATCCTGCTTCCTTCCTATGTGCATGACTTATGGGGATGATCCCAGTGCTGTAACTTGAAAATGACACAAGCCTCCTCCATGCTGGCTGAGGTTTTGAAGGCAATAGACACAGCTGAACCTGGGAAGTTCCATGAACACGTCATATTTCCTCCCCTTTGTTTTATTGAAGTCTTCACCAAGCATTTTAAGCAGTGAGAAGAGAGGCTTAGATTCTATAACCTTTCATTATGAAAGAACGAGCATTTTACTGTATCAGTTAAAAATATAATAAGTGGTAACTGAGATTATTGCAGTCATTGGTCACAGGTTAGACAGCAAGCTGTCTGTGCAGGCTGGCTTGGAGGCTTTTCCCAGGATTTGAGGATTTGAGGAGGCAGACACAGACAGGAGGAAGGCTGACCTTCAGAGGAGAGGTGGGAAAACAATGTGCATGCTGAGCAGGAAAACAATGTGCATGCTGACAAGAGAGCAGCCTGTCAACTGCAGTGGAGAAACAGAAAGAACGAAGAAAAAAAGAAAGAAAAAAGACTGGAAAGAGGAGATTCGAAGGCTTAAAGACAGGGCAGAGCAGGCACCGATATGGGATGTGCAGGGCAGGCCAGTAAGGGTGCTTGGTGATGACAGCAATGTTCTGGAAACCCTTGAGTGTGGTATCCCTGGCATGAGTCATTGCTCACTACACAGGTTTATCGTTGGATCAGAGCACATCTGCAGCAGTTTGTGATGATGTCAGCAAAGATCTGAATGGTTCACGTCCTAGCTGCCAAGCGGTGTCCACAGATTATGCAGACTTTGAGATGTGGGACTGGCTGGAACTGGGTCACCTTGGGGAGCTCTTCAGGAAACGAAATTCTGGTATTAAGGGACAGGCTCTCAAGAAGCTGCTCTAAGATGAAGATGTGGGTGCTAGGAATCTCTGAGGAGTAATGTGAGGGGGGCAGAATTGGGTAGAGGGGATGCAAACCACATAGACAAATGTACAACACACTCAGACACACAGACACATGCACCACACATAGGCTACGTACAACACACTCAGATGCATGCACCACAAACCCACATATACAATGCACACACATATAGATACATGTACACCACACACATATATAGGCGCATGTACCACACACAGACATATGTACAACACACATACATAGACACATGTTCCACACATAGACACATGTATAACACACACATATAGACACACACAGACACAATACAATGTAAACACATGCACCACACACACAAGAACATACGAAAACACATACTGACACATTGATACAGATACATACACACATGCATGCAAAAGAAGAAAATTTAATAAACAAAAAAATTAAAAATAAAGTAAAGATGATTCCAGACTAGCAGTGCATACATGGTAGAGGAAACATGACAAAGAAAATAAGAGAGAAAACTTACGTTAATAAAGCTACAAACAGGGGCTAAGTTATCATTTCAAAGCACTGAGTCACTCTGAAATCGGAGCAGAGGCTGGCCCTCAGATGAGGACCTGGCCAGTTCTGAGTAGATGTTCCTGTTGCCAGACTGGGCTTTTTATCCAAACAACAGCTCCTCTGCCAGCCTTCCAGAGCCCCCAAAGGAGGCCATCAGCTGCCAGAGGGAAACTTGGTTCACTGAACATTTTTTGCATCTTGGTATATTCAGTATTAATTGTCATTTATGCAGCAATCCTCAGGGGGCCACAGCCTGCCTCACCTTCCTGCCCAGCTTCTGCAAACTGTATGTATGAGGAAACCCTGCTGGTGCCATGCTTCCTTTTGCTCTACTGTTTCTTATTATGTCGTGTGTGTGTATCTGTATATGTGTGAGGATATGTATGGTGTGTGTGTGTGTGTGTGTGCGTGTGTGTGTGTCTGAAAACAACCTCAGGGTATGTCCAAATGTATGTGTGTGTTTCTGAAGGCAACCTTGTGGTGTTTGTCCTCTCCTTCCTGTTTGCTTCAAACAGAGTCCCCCTTGTCTTTTTTGTTTTGTTTTGTTTTGTTTTGTTTTGTTTTGAGGTAGGGTCTCACTCTGGCCCAGGCTGACCTGGAATTAATTATGTACTCTCAGGCTGGAGAGATGGCTTAGCGGTTAAGGTGCCTGCCTCCTAAGCCTAAGAACCCTGTTCCAATCTCCAGGTCCCACGTTTAGCCAGATGCAAAGTGACGCAAGGGTGCAATGTCGCACTTGTCCCCAAGGGGGCGCACACATCTGGATTTCGTTCATAGCAGCTGAGAGACTGCTGGTGTGCCCATTCTCTATCTGTCTCCCTCTCCCTCTCTCTCTGTCTGTCTCTCTCTGTGTCTCTCTCTAAAAAATAAAACAATAAAAAAAAAGAAAAAAAATTATGTAGTCTCAGGGTGGCCTTGAACTCATGGCAATCCTCCTACCTCTGCCTCCCTCCTGAGTGCTGGGATTAAAGGCATGCGCCACCACGCCCAGTCATTTAAAAGAAATTTTTTTTATTGACAATTTCTATACTTACATACAAAAAATCCATATTTCCCTCCCCATCCCCATTCCCCTTTAGAACTCCATTCTCTGTCATATCCCCTCCCTCTCTCCATTAATCTCTCTTTTAATTTGATGTCATCATCTGTTGTTGCTGCATGTGTGCCAGTCCAGTCTCACTGGCCCGGGAGCTTTGAAGATTCTCCTGTTTCTACCACCCATTGCCATAGGTATGTTGAAGTTACAGACACATGTGCCACTTGGTGTCTGGCTTTACATGCATGCTAAGGAACAAATCAGGCTGGCAAGCATGTAAGCAAGCCCCTTTAACTATTTAGACATCTGTCTAAGCCCTCTTGGTCTGTTTTCAAACAGGTGCCAGATCTGGACAAGAGAGGCTGTGGCCAGCAGCTTGTGCAGTCACACTTTCGAGGCAGATTCAATGTGCATGCTGTAGACAGGGCTGATCAAACATAGATGGCTTTATGAAGTGATGTTGTGTTAGCCTTCTTCTCCTCTGTTTTATAAATTTGTGTCTTTGCAGATCCTGTCACTGAGTTTTTAAAGTTTCTCAGGATGGGGAGGTGGCTCAGTGGTTAAAAGTACTTACTATGCAAGCCTGACCACCACATCCAACACCTAAAGTCTAGGCAAGCCACACACAAAGAGACATGTATCTGTACTTCCATGAGCCTTCAGCAATGGAAGGATCAGCAGAATCCTGAAGCTCATAAGCCCTCTGGTCTGGCCTTTGTATTGGCACAAAAGAAGAGAGGCCCTGTCTCAAAAAATATTGGAGAAGAGGACCAACACCCTGAGGTTGTCTCAAATTTAAGCATGTAATATTTCCTCCAGGGTACCCTTACACCCTTTCTAGCCAACAACCAAACCACTCATGGCGATGAGTCACTTTGACCTATAACCATAGTCTGGTGTTTCCTATTATTTGACTTCATGCAAATGAAGTCCTATATCTCCCTTCTTTCCATCAAACTAATACCAGTGAGACGCCTCTGTGTGTAGCTGTAAGTGGTTGTTTTCTTATTGATGTTGCCCTTGGCTGGCATTCCTCATGTGAACACATCAGATGTTATCATCTCTCTTATTGATGGGTATCTATGCAGTTAACAGTTTAGAACTGTAAGATTTCTCAGATAACATCTGCAGTTCTGCTCTGGGGTTGTGTGGTAGTTTGAATATAAAGTGTCCCCCATAGCCTCGTGTGTTTTGATTAAGCCTCATACTTAATCCCCAGATGGTGGCAATTTGGGAGGTGGAGCCTTACTGAAGGACTGAAGGAGGTATTACTGGGACCATACTTTGAGGTTTAGTAGCCCAGCTCCAAGCCCAGTACAGAGACTGCTTCCACCCAGAGATGTGTGCTAGCTTTCTGTGTGTGCTATGTGTTTCCCTGCCATGATGAAGCTTCTCCTCAAAATTGTAAGCTGAAGTAAACTTTTTTTTTAACCATAAGATGTTCTGGTTGGGAGTTTTGTCCCAGTAGCAAAAAGGTACAACAGATTGTGAGCAGGCCTTTCCTGAGCATGTACTGAAAGAGTGGAGTGGACTGAAAGTATCACATGGCAGGTCTGTTTGCTCTGTTTCTGACAAATATTTGTCTCAGAATGTCACATGTCTCATATACTCTGCCAGCAGTGTGTGAGAATTCTTACATCATTTCTTCAACAATGTTTGGTATTGTCAGAAAGTCTTGTATGACATTTAATATCAAAAACTCGAGAAAAAAATCAAGAAATATGGGACTGGGAAGGTGGCTTACTGGGTCAGTGTTTGCCACACAAGAATGGGGACCTGATTTGGGATCTCCAGAACTCACATAAAAGCCAGGTGTGATATGTGTTCCTGTAACCTCATGCTGAGGAGTCAGGTAGATCCCTAAGGCTTGTTGGGCTCATCTAGTCGAGTCTATGAGTTCTAGGGCTAGTGAGATCTTGTTTCAAGAAATAGGGTGAAGCGGGCTGGAGAGATGGCTTAGGGGTTAAGGCACCTGCCTCCTAAGCCTAAGAACACTGGTTCCAATCTCCAGGTCCCACATTTAGCCAGATGCAAAGAACCACAGACACCTCTGGATTTCGTTTGCACATTTATCTCTGTCTTCCTCTCTGTCTCTATCTCTCTCTCTGTCTCTCTCTCTCCAAAAAAAAAAAAATTAAAAATAAAAAGTTTTTTAAAGAAATAGGGTGAAGCATAACTAAAGAAGACACCTGACATTTATCTCTGACCACCACATACACAAGCACACATGTAGTTTGCCCATGTACTTATGAACATGGATACAGGAACACGGATGTGCACACAGTCATGAAAATGCATAATATGTGAATGTGCATAGGAGAAGGAACCACCACCTCCATCCCTTTAATTTAGACTTTACCTCTAACACCGTTCAGATGATGTGAATTCAAACTAGGCTCAGCTGTTGCAGCCCCAAAGACATAAACTGCAATAGCTCAGGTGATGCGGTGGTGACAATGTGGAGAAAGAGCTCATGTTTCACTGTTTGTAGGACTGCAAATTGGCTCCAGCCATTTACGAAAAATACTTAAAATGAAAATAAAATGACTTCCAATCTAGCAGTTCCACGTCTGGATGTGCATCCAAAGGAAATGAAATCAGATTCACAAAGAATCCTTCAGGCAACCATATTTTTGGCAGAAGTTTTCACAAGATTCAAGATACAGAAAAAAATCTAAGCGTTTATCAGTGAATGAATTCAACCCTTATAAAAATAAAATATTCTGTCAATTACAACGTGGATAATACTTGAGAACATTCTGATAAATGAAATAAGCCAGACACAAGATGACAGGGACCTTCCTCTTCAGGCTGCCCTCACCTGGTCATCACTTCTTCACACCACTCCCTGGCCATTGTGAAACTTTGCACCATGCTCTGGCAAACACTGAGGATGAGAAGGTACTCTTTGACCCCGTCTCACACCAGCCACACTGACTAAAACTAAACATGAGGTCTTACCTCATTGGCTCTCTCTGCCCTAGATATTCTCCTTGCCTGGCTGAATCTTGAGTCAGGATGAGAGCTCCCCTCCTGTGGGAGCCTCCTGAGGGTCCCTGATTGTAAGGTCCAAGACCACCTTCAAACAAGGCCACTTTGCTCCTACTGTCACTGGATAGCTCATGGCTCATGTTTCTTGCTGAGACTCATAGCCAATACCTATTGTCTTAGAACATTGCTACAGAAACACATTGAATATTCACAAGCATCCTGGGAGGAGGGCTATACCCATCTTAGTTTACAGAGTTGGAAACTGAGGCACAAGGACTTAAGCAACTTGGCCAAGTTGATACACCTAAGTGGTTGTGTCAGTGTCTATGCTTATGTCATCTGAATCCAGATCTCAAAGTTCTAGCCATGGCCTAGCACCCCCTTCCCAACTGTGAGTGCTGAGAGTTTGTGGAACTATGTAGTCATTATGAGGAGTCCCAAAGGATGGGCATTGGTTGCTCCAGGACCTTCAGTTGCTTCACCTCCTCCAATCCTTCTAGAATTATCTTCCTCCTCTGATACGTCACCTGGTTATGGAAGTCTCAAAATGCTATTCATGTTTGCAGAGTCCTGAAAAAATGGCCTGTTCCCATCAAAATACCAGTATGGACACTCTCTTGTTCCTCGGTTACAGAGTATGACTCTCAGGTCACACACTCAGGAGTGCAGGAAGTGTCACTTTCTCTGTTTCCTGTAACTCAAATAGTTTGAGCCCCAATTCCACTTGGTTGGACTTCGGTTGCTTCTGGCCTACTGCATCTCAGATGTGTCTCTAATAGGAACAGCACCTATCCAAGACTAGGAAACCCCATCCCTAGCTGTCCCCTCCTGGGTCACAACTTAGTGCACTCCTCTTTGGTGGTGGCCCCCATGCACCTACCTTATCCTTGGAGACATGGGGTCTTACCAGCTTGCCCAGTCCTAGGAAGTGTGATTTTAATGTCTAGAAAAACTCTATTACATCTATCCATACACTCCATGCATACATACATGTATGTACCCATCCATCCATGCTTGTATCCACTTATTCACCAGAACCAACACCTAAAAGATGTATATGTGGGAGGGGAACACTAAAGACAGAGGTTATGATAAATGCAAAGTTCTTGCACTAATAATGTTCTTGGTTTGTTCAAGCAAAGTAAATGTCTGGTAGGGTGCAACAGAATAGAAATAGGGAGGCATAGAAAATGTATAACTAAGTATATATATATATATATATATATATATATATATATATATATATCATATATATGTGTATATATATATGCACATACATACATACACATACATATATGGATATAACCAAGGACTAGACCATACAGAGTACTATAGCAGGTGAGGCAGGACAACAGCAAAGGTTTCTGGCATGGGATTGGTGGGATCTTGATCCCTGTAGTTGATGAACACAATGTCATAGAGGATCCCAGGTAGTGGCAGGATGACCCACTGGGTACTGTGGAATCCAGGCAGGTGTCATATGATTAGGACCTGATCTGCTTCATCCAGAGAAGTCCTTTACCAAAAAGGCACCTAGCATGCATCACTATTTTTTATATTATTCTAATTTTACATTCATATTGGTGACTCCATTATCCTCCTCTCTGTCCTCCCCCCCTCCAAAGGGACCTTCATCATTGGGGAATGTGGGTCGTGCATTATGGGGGTAGTCAACAGTTATGGGGGATAGGAAAGTCTCTGTGCATAATGACCCAACTTGTGGCTCTAACACTCTTTCCACTCCCTCTTCTGCAAATTTCCCTGAGCCATATTGGGATCATTTTAGTTCTACTTCAGTGATGAGGTCTTGGGAGCCTCTGTGTCTCTGGATATCTGACTTAGTAGGAGTTGGATGTTCTCTGTGTTTATGTCCTTCAGCCTTATTCTGGTGTCGTGTTCACCAAGATAGCTGTACTCTTGCTCTTTTCCCGCATTACTGTATGGTTTCAGCTGGGGCCCTGATGAAGTGTGATAGGCTGATCCTCCCTTCAGGTTCATCTTCCATCTGAAAAAGATAAGCAAATTCTCCGACAAAGAGAGAAGTTAGTACTAGATAGATGCCATAATTATTTTAGAGAGAATTTTATATGCGTAGGCCCTCTTCTAGCCCACATTTGGTGGGAGCTTGATCTTGGAGACTGGACTCATTTTTTGTACATGGTTTTGATTTATTTCCACTGAGTGGATTTATTAGCCAAATCAAGAGCAGTTGGTTACCCACCATGGCTGTGTGCCACTATTGCACTTGTTTGAGCATTATGTCAGGTTGTTTCCTGCTGGGTAGCTTAGACTGTGAGTTGTTTGGACCGATGTCGGTTATTGTCCCCCAGTTGCTCATGTAGCACCCCCTGGCACTAGACTAGCTAACTGTCTGGGGACTGACCCTTTTCCAGATTCTGGCCAGGTCTCTCCATGTTTCATCTCAACTGCGTCACTGACAAAATACTATAACCAAAGCCAGCAGATTACCCACAGAATGGGAGAAAATTTTCACCAGCTATACAACTGACAGAGGCCTAATTTCTAGAATTTATAAAGAACTCCAAAGCCTAAACAATAAATCGTCAAACAACCCACTCACAAAATGGGGCAGGGAACTGCACAGGGAGTTCTCAGAGGAAGAAATACAAATGGCAAACACACACTTAAGAAAATGTTCAGCATCCCTAATCACCAGGAAAATGCAAATTAAACAACTATGAGATTCTACCTTACCCCAATAAGGATGGCTAACATTAAAAAAACAAACAATGAAAACAAATGCTGGCAAGGCTGTGGAGAAATAGGAACACTTTTCACTGTTGGTGGGAATGTAAAATGGTACAACCATTATGGAAAGCTATATGGAGACTCCTGAAAAGAATGACCATAGACCTACCAACAGATCCAGTTATTCCCTTACTGGGCATTTACCCTAAAGGCTCCAAGTCTCAGATCAGAGAGATTTGCTCAACCATGTTTATAGCTGCTCAATTCATAATAGCTAAGAGCTGGAATCAACCCAGATGTCCATCATTAGATGAACGGATAACAAAGATGTAGTATATCTATACTATGGAATTCTATGTAGCAGTAAGGAAAAATGAAATAATGAAATTTGAAAAAAAATAGTTGAACATGGAACAGATCATTCTCGGTGAGCTCACCCAATCACACAAAGATAATCACCACATGGTCTCATTCATCTGTGGCTCCTAACCTGAATCTGCCCGAGATGCTGCCGTACCTAATAAGTACCCTGAGGACCACACAATAGGGTGGGATGGGAGGAGGGCAATGGTGGGAGGGACTGAAAGGGTGGGAGGAAGGGTAAGGGTGGGGGGACACAAATAGGGACCCAAATGGAAATGGTACCATAAAATCCTATATTCTGAACAACAGGCTAAAACATTGGTCCTTCAGCAGGCCCACAGAGGGAATACCTGAATCATAGGGAACTGGAGAGTACATCATGAAGACCAACCTTAATCTTTTCCTGTTTTTTTTTCTCTCTCTCTCTTTCTCTCTCTCTCTTTCTCTCTCTCTCTTTCTCTCTTTCTCCCTCCCTCTCCTCTCTATACTCTTTTTCTCTTTTATATTACCTATCTTTTTCTTCCTTCACCTTCCTTGGCACTGACTTATAACTCCCAGTACCAGCATAGAGTTAACTTTCACGATGAGCTGTTGATCAGAGAGACCTACAACGTTTCCCAAAAAAGATTTCTGTCAGAGTTCTTGATGACCCACCAACCAAAGGTTAATGGTAAGACCCTACTGCCAAAGGCATGCATCACTTTGGAGGGCAAGAGTTGCTCCCACAGCTGGCAGCTCCAGCACTTAGCACAGATGCAACAGCTGTGCCTTTGTCTGGAATCCCCTGTGAGAGGCAGATAGGACATCTGGGCATATGTGCAGAAGAGGAGGATTCCTGGAGGAGGGCAGAGAAGCACACAGTACATGGCAGGAATATGAGCTGGACTCCTCAGCTCCCCCTAGAGACCACATCCTAGGTTCTTATGAAGCACAGTGTTCTTAACCACTATAGAGACAGTAGTGGGAACTCCCCAAGGGGTAGTGTGAGGACTAAATAAGGCCAGTGGGAGGGCAGTACCCTAGCTACTGCCATAGTAACAGCAGCCTCCCTCCTGGAAGCTCTGGGTGCAACCTAAGGATATACTCATTGTGGTTTTGACCGTTGCTGATGGTTCCCATTCCCTGAAGACCCCACTCTAACATCCTCTTATTCTTTATGATCTGTAATTTTTACTAAAATATTTCTCTGAAAACACAGCATAGTGCCTGGGACATGTCAGAATCTGTGCAGGATGTGTTTTCTTCTTCTTTTTTAATCTTACTTTTTTCTTTGATTATTATTGTGTATGGAGGGTGCACACATACAATGGCTCATGTGTGGAGGTCAGAGGACAACATCAGTGTATTGTCCTTCCCTTCCGCCTTATTTGGTGTGGGGTTTCTCTTGTTTGCTGCTGTTCACCCCAGACTCACTGTCCTGTGAGTTTTGAGATACACCTAACTGTACATTCCACTGCCACAGGTGCATTGGGATTACAAATGTGTGCACAATGGTGTGTCCAGCTACAAATATAAAATCATATATATTATGAGGTACTAGTGATGTTTAGATATATGCATATATGTGTAACATCTCCTTAGTGATCTGTCATTTCTTCATGGCAAAAACTCAGAATCTGTTTTTCTAGCATTTTAGAAATACAGGACATAGCTGTGGTCAATTTTGGTGTGTGTGTGTGTGTGTGTGTGTGTGTGTGTGTGTGTGTGTGCAATGTGGTATACGCACATGTGAGTGCAGACGCACTTGCCTTGTAAGAATGCACACAAAGGCCTGGGGCAGATGTCTGGTGTTCTCCTCTATCACTCTTCTGCCTCATTTCCCTGAGACAGGTTCTCACTGAACTTGAAGCTCCCATGCTGTAGACTGGCTGGCTGGTGAGCAAGCCCAAGAGATATTCCTGTACCACACTCCCCTCAGTGTGGGGGTTGCAGGCATGCATGGCCGTGGGTGCTGGGGATGGTACGCAGGACCTCAGGCTAGTGCAGCAAGCTCAGATGGTTAATCTTAATTGTCAAGTCAGCTGGATATCAAAAATACTGCCATCATGACTGCATATACACTATACACATAACTAATAAGAAAAATACCTGGGATATGACTAAGGCTCACTTCTGGGTATGTCTGTGAGGGAATCACACAGATCATGAGGACAATGGCCTAATAAATGGATTAATCCCTTGATTGGGAGGAATGAGAGAGAGGAGGTGGAATCTAGTTATAGGTAAGAGAGAAAGGAGGTGGGGTCTATTTGGAGATAGTGAAAGAGAGGAGGTGGGGTATACTTGGAGGAGGAAGATCAAGGGGTTTGTCCTTGGGCTGAATCTTACACTGGTCACTTCCAGTGTTTCCCTTCTCTTCTTCTTGACCACCATGATGAGAACTGCTCTGTTTCCCCACAATCACCTTCCTGCAATAATGAGCTGAAACTTCTAAACAATGAGACAAAATAAATCTTTCTTTCCTTAACTTGCTCTATCAGGTATTTGGCTACAGCTGTGTTAAAGCATCTAAGACATAGTACTGAGTCAGCATTGATGGTCACTCCTACCTGCAACTTAGTACCCTTAGAATAAATATTCAGCCTGTCTTTGCCATCTCCATACCCCTGCCAACCTCTTGAAACCACCATTCCACACAATAGCTGTGATGCCAATATTTTGAGCTTCTACATATGAGTTAGGTCATGCTGAACTTATCTGTCTATATCTGGCTGATTTCTCTTAACAAAGTGAGCTCCAGTCCCTTCCATGTTGTCACCTATGACAGGATTCCATTCTTTTGGTGGCTGAACAGCGTTCCTTTGTGTATATGTACCACATTCTTCAGTGATTCATTACTTGGGCAACTGAGTCCACTTCTTGGCTATTATAAATGAGCTGCAATCAACATGGAGACCCAATGCATCTTAGACATACTGATTTCACTGTGTTTCAGTGCAGACCCAGAAGTCAGATGGTACATTCTATTTCTAACTTTTTCAGGATCATCCATCTTATTCTTCATAATGGTGTGCTAACCCACACTTCTCTCGCAGGTGTGCATTGCCAATGCCCCCTCTTCTCCCAAGTATGTTCAGGGTCTCCTTTCCCCACATCCTGGCCAGTGTGTGTCATCTTTGCTCTGTGTTAATAGCTGTGGATGTATCTGCATTTCCCTGAGGGTTAAAGGTCTCAAGCATCATGGCACATTCCTGGTGGCCATTTGAGTATCTTCTTCTGAGAGTTGTTGACTTAGGTGTCTCGATACTTACTTGCAGAGTAGTCCCCACACCAGACATGCCCCCCAAATCCCAGATTTTCCTGATATCTTTGCCCACCACTCCCCAGAATGAATTGTGTCCAGAAGAACATCAACCTTCCTGCTGCTCGCCATCTCACTGTGATAGCTGGGATTAAAGATCTGGCAGCCCTATACTCTCATGCATTTCAGACCGGATGAGGGTCAGTTAGGTATGCTTTCCTGTATTTCATATGGGACTGAGGATCAAGCAGTCATGAGTTTTCACACACAATCACATCTCATAGCTGGGTAGACTAGATCAAGTGTTCCTATAACTTCCTGTTACTGGTGCAGCAGCACATTCCAGATGTGCAGAGATGTTCTGGGAGCCAGAATGGGACAATGGCTTCCTGATTTCCCACTGTGTTTTTAAAGGTTCTTTATGATGGGTAGGGGGGAGAGAATTGGCATGCCAGGACCTCCAACCACTGCAATTGACCTCCAGATGTGTGCAACACTTTGTGCGCAAGTGTGACGCTTGCATCACTGTATGCATCTGGCTTACAGGAGTCCTGGAGAGTAGAACATGAGTCCTTAGGCTTCACAGGCAAGCGCCTTAACTACTAAGCTATCTCTCCAGCCTCCCCACTGTACTTTTGATAGCCACTGGTGGACTTCTTCTACAGAATTGCCTCAAGAGTCATTCTCTAAGCCTAACCCAAAGTCCATTTCTTTAGTCAAAAATTTCGTGAAGCAGTCAGTCTCCTCTATTAAAATCCCTTTCTGCTTGCACACCACTGGAGAGGTGTCTGAATAGCAGCTGTGCCCTCCACCAAGGCACACAAATACTGTAACTCCAAACCTGGGCTCTGGTGAAAGGTAAATTTTCTCCACACTTGGAAGACTTCAGACTTCAGTGAGTTTGAATGGCTTGAATAGTTAGAAGTGTCAGGATTTGCACTTCCTCAGCCGTATTCCAGGAGTCTACTGCATTTAGAGGAGAATCCTTCAGCTGCTTCCAGATAGATCCTGGGACCTTCTATGCATCACCACAGCATTTCCCCTGCCCCTCTATCATCAGCAATATCCACATTTTTTTCCTCACCAAGTGCTTGCTGATGGAGTGAGGACTCAGTATTGAAAGGATAGTTTTTCTCTTGAGAAAACTCTCAAGTCAGTCATTTATATAAAAAGCATAATTCTAGGGGGCGGAAGACATAGTTCAGTTGGCAAAGTGCTCGCTTATCAAGCATAGTGGACTTGAGTTAATTCCCTAGAGCACATTGGTCAACTAGTTGAACTGGTGAGCTCCAGGCCAGTGGAGAGACCTTGTCTCAACAACAGGTGGGTTGGGTTGGGGAAATGGCTTAGCGGTTAAGGCACTTGCCTGTGAAGACTAAGGGCCCTGGTTCGATTCCCTAGAACCCACATAAGCCAGATACACAAGGGGGCGCATGAGTCTAGAGTTCATTTGCAGGGGCTAGAGGCCCTGGCATGCCCATTCTCTCTTTCTTTCTATCTGATTTTTTTCTCTTTCTCTCTCTTAAATAAATAAATAGGACTGGAGAGATGGTTTAGTGATTAAGGCACTTGCCTGCAAAGCCAAAGGACCCAGGTTCGATTCCCCAGGGCCCACGCAAGGCAGATGCACAAGGAGGCGCATGCATCTGGAGTTCGTTTGCAGTGGCTGGAGGCCCTGGCACACCCATTCTCTCTTTCTACTTGCCTATTTCTGTATCTATCTCTCTCTCTCTCAAATAAATAAATAACTTAAAATATTTAAAAATAAATAAGTATTTTTTTAAAAAACAGGTGGGTGGAGTATATAAGGGCAATACCTAAGATTATCTTTCAGGCCTCTATATGCATGCACTCACACATGCATTCACACACACACACACACACACACACACCACACACGTTCCCACACACATAAGAACACCCATACACACATGCATACACACAACACATGCACAACAAGAGAAAGCATAGTTGTTCCTAGATCCAAATGTCTTATGTCAGTTTCTGAAGATAGAAATGACTCTAGCCAATGTGTTTCTCTGCCAGGAAAGTTAGACTTTGTCTCATTACTAAAAACAAATAATAAATAAATAAATAAAAAGTCACAGTTTCTATTTGATTCACCTCTAGTGTGCATAAGCAATGAACCCCTCCTATAAGCAGTCACAGAGGTTGTAATTCTTGTGCATATTACCTATGAGCCAAAACACTGCAAAGAGGAAAACAGAAAAGTTCCAGTTTATCACTTAATATCCTACTTGGGCTTTTAAGGCTTTCATCTCTTGTTATTTTAAAACAAATGTGTCTTTGAATTCCTGGTAATATGTGGCCACTGTGTTTCCACATATTTACACTCATACCTGGAAGCTGAATTACCTGGGTTGGATAATGATTTAAAAATCATCAACTTAAAAAGTCTGTTTATCAGTAATTCATAAGAAAGCAACTGCTTTCTTTTCCTCTGATTACATCACACCTGACTGTCCATCTTCTTATATTTGTTTTGTTTGATTTCATTCCTGTTTATTTTCACTTTTCATAGATTTTGCTTATCAGTTCATGAAATCCTGGAATAATACATACAGATTTTTATAGGAGTGCAAATGAAATTTTCATTAATCCTGGAAAGAACTGAAACATGAAGCACTTGGAGCCTAAATAAGAGGGAAAGGGTTTGGGAGGTCCCAGCAAGACTGACTCCTGAAAAGTCTGTCACTGCAGCAATTAAAGCCAAACTGTCCCTTTTAGTAAAAGTAAATCAAAGTCTAAAACCTTCTGAAACACAGGACCCTGAAACCCATTCTTTTATTTTCCCTTCTTCAGGAAATATACAAGATTTACTTTGTTCCTATGAATACATAATGTTTCTTGACAAGCGTGGTTTGATTTTACCTTTTCTGTCAAAAGCTAGGATGTGATCAGGACCAATCAAAAAGCAGGGGGCTTTCTTGGCTGGTTGATACTTCCTTAAAAGTGGGCTCCACATCCTGAGAAAGAGAAAAATGAAGTAGTATCATTGTCATGTCCTCCCTGAGGCCTCACCTTCTCCACTTCCCCACCTTCTTGTCACCTGTCCTCCCCATGTCTGTCTTCTTTCCCTAGAATCCAGTCTGCACAAGGGTAAGTGTGACCAAAACACATTCACATACTGATGTATTCATTAGCAGTGCACCAGTACAACAAAATACTGGAAGTAGCTAATTTTAGAAAGAAAAAGGAGTTAGCTATTAAATTAGCTCATAATTTGGGGTGTAAGGTGCCCGCATGGGCTCATGACAAAAGGCAGATGACAGTGGCAGGTGTGCATGTAAAAAGACGTGACCTCATCTTGGGTCAGGAAGTAGAGACAGAGACTAGGGTCCTAAAGACAGACTGGGCCTCCCACTAGGCCCATCTCTGAAAAGTGATTCTCTGGTCTCACATCTTCAGCATATGAGCCTCTGGGGGATGCTCAAGCCACACACAAACCTCACTAAACAGAGGCAAGGATGATCCCAGGTCTATTCCCATGATGGGGTCGCTTTCACGTCTCACAACATCCCTTGATATTTCTGTCATCGCTTGCCTTTCACGGGAGCAAATTCATCTTCAGGAAAGGGAATGCATCTGTCCCAGGTCAGGTCCCAAGACAGTCCCCTGGAGGGTCAGAGTTGGGGGCTCTATAAGAAACTGTGCATGCCACAGTTGGCAGTGGGCAGAATGAGCTCAGAGCTGCACATGAGGGCACTCTCCTCCTTTCACCACATTCGGGCTGTATGATTGTAGAGTTATTTAACATCTCTGTACCTGTTTTCACATTTGAAAAATAAGGATGATAAAAGAACCCCCTCACAAGGTGATTGTGGGTTTAAATTTGGATTAAAATATGCAGAGAGCTCAGAAAACATCATTGTTATTAGTATTATTTTTAATTATTATTTAGAAGCATTTTTCTCTATAAATACTCACTTTGAAGCAGGATTGAAGACTGAATATGTTTGGCATCTTGGCACAATGGCAGGCAGCTTAAGGCAGCCCTGATTGAGGTGTCAGTGTAGACCCACTTCCAATCATCGCCCACATACTACTTTTCACATACTTTACACGAGAGAATCAGAGGCATACCCAGATATGAAACTGTACTTCTGAGCTTTCCCTGCCAATAGGTATGGACCTGTGTGACAGTGCCAGGAGTTTCTGAAGAGGCTTTGCTGATTTCATTAGGGAGCCTCCTTCCTCCTCATTTTATTCTGTATAACTTCCCTTCCTAGAATAATGGGTGACAGAGAGAAGAGATGCTACTGCTATCATGAGAGCTTGATGCAGTCAGAGAGTAAATCCACCCACGCCAAGAGCAGTGGACAGTCAAAGAATGGTCCCCCCACCCACCCACCCACAGCAAGAGCAGTGGGTAGAGAGTAAGCTGACACACACACCAAGAGCAGTGGACAGTCAGAGAGTTAGCTCCCCCCCACACACACACACACACACACACACACACACACACACACACACACACCAAGAGCAGTGGACAGTCAGAGAGTTAGCCCCCCACCACCACATACACACACACACCAAGAGCTGTGGACAATCAGAGAGTGAGCTTCCCCCACACCACACACACACACACACACACACACACACACCCCAAGAGCAGTTGGTAGAGAGTGAGCTGACATACACCAAGAGATGAGGGCAGAGAGTGAGTACACACACACCCAGAATGATGGATTCTTTGAGGAAAACCAATGTCTTCTGTGGCAACCTTTGGTGCATCCACCTGGAGAGCTGATTGTCCTCATGCTTCCAGTTTCATGGCTTCCTCAAATGTTGATTGCTGTACGCTGTACATATCAATGTCCCATTCTTCCTCAGAGGGTATGGCACTTACCATCCTCACTGGCCAACAGGCTTTTTCTCATTTGGCTCAAGCCTTCCCTCCATGACAGCCCTGGACACAGAAGTGGTTTTCCCAGTCTGTGGACTCGAACATTCCTCCACAATTTCTCAGTCACAAGCACGTTGTAAATGGCTTCTTCAAAAGCCACCATCCATTTTCAGAGCTGCTTCTGCATCTCGTTAGGGTTATTAGCAGCAATGGAGGTACATGTTCAGATGCTCTAAACTCATTCTTACTGTCCAGCTGTCATCATACCATGCACACATATACTCATGAACAATGACAGATGTACCTTTGCTGAGTTGATGACAAATGACCAGATTAACTTTGTACAATGTCCTAAAAATGTCAGCTCTTCTCAGCCCAATCTGCCAAGAAACCTGACCTCTGGCTGTCAGAAATTAAAGGACTGTCAGACTTAAAGTCAGTTTGTCTTTAATGAATCAAATTTCATGCCCTCAATTGCTTTGATTGGAAAACATATTTTTTAATGCAGTGGGTGTTTGCCTCATCCACTTGTCAAAGGCTGTAATGTATTTCCCTTCCATTGCATGAGTGATGTGAGGAGTTATCTATGTGCTGTAAGTATCCTAGCAGATACGGGCCTTTGCTTCTGATCTCAGAATGTCTATTGAGCACTGTCCAGATGCAAGCACATAGCCACCCCACCTGTGAGAAACACTGACTATTCTTTGTGGCACCCTTTTCCACTGGGCCTTGGCATAGCCCTGGGCAGCCACTGACCGTCAGCCACATTTGGCTGTTGAAATGAAATCCACTTGCCAACCTGACACCAGATAACTAGATACCCAGTCTTGTTGCTGGGACAAAATACCTGATCAGAAGTAGACTGTGGAAGGGAAAGGGTTTAATTCAGCTTAGGGCTTTGTGGGAACGTTCCCTCACTGAAAGGGAGGCAAGTGACCTTGGCTACAAACCTGCAAAGCCTGCCCCTAGTGACACACCTCCTCCAGCAAGCCTTCACCTCTTAAAGGTTCCTCAACCTTTCAAACACTGCCACCAACTGGAAACCAAGTGTCCAAGCACATGAGCCTCTGCGGGGCATTTTATATTCAAGCCACCACAGGATACCTGATGAGAGTGTCACCAGATGTAGCTTTCTATAACAAGACAGTGTGAGTACAAATGTCACCAGCTGAGTATAGTCATGGTACCCTGCCGTGGTTCACTTCCAGCTTTACTTTATTCTAGTGTTAGGGAAAGGAACTATCAGGTGACACATTTCTGACTTAAAATGCCATCCATATATGTCTAAATGAGTGTTTGTGCATGTTTTCCTGTAAATTGGAATTAACTTGTTTTATTGCTTGAAACAATCATATCCATGTGAATACTTCCAGATAGATCTATATCGATTGAATTTGTCCTTTTAAAATGGAATCGTGAGTAATTTACTCAGCCATTTACCTATTAGAAAATGGTCTCTTCCTAATGTTATCTGCATAAACAAGCCTACACATATTATTTTTTACTCATTATTCTGTTCCTACCTAGAGATTCTCAAGTGAGATTTGTAGGTCCAAGACATGGCCAAATTAATTTCTACAAGGTTAAAATAGTCTGTTTGCTGAGTAATATTTGCACCAGTTTGCTCACAAGTCTCCCAAACTTGAGGCTGACCTGCTTCTTCTGTTCTGACAAGGAAAGATGCTGCCTTGGAGGTTACTTCCTGGTTTAAGCCCTGGTCTTGGGATGACCACTTCCCAGGCCCTTACTAGCACTTTGCAGCTCCTCTTCTCAGACATGCTCACTATTATATTTGGCTAATTCTTTGTTCTTGGATCTAACTGCCTCAAATTCCCCTCTTTGTAGGAGCAATCTTCTCATGACAGTAAGGCAGTACTCACCTGACATTGATCCAAAGTGATTTATTGTCTCTTAAGTTTTGCTTATGGAAATGTTCACCATCAAAAACTATTTTAGGGCTGGAGAGATGACTTAGCAGTTAAGGCACCTGCCTCCTAAGAATGCTGGTTCCAATCTCCAGCGGTTCCAGTCTCCAGGTCCCACATTTAGCCAGATGCAAAGTGACGCAAGGGCATAATGCCACACTTGCCCACAAGGGGACGCACGCATCTGGATTTCATTCACAGCAGCTGAGAGACTGCTGGCGCGCCCATTCTCTGTCTCCCTCTCTCTCTGTCTCTCTCCAAAAATAAAAAAATTAAAAACAAAAACTATTTTAATTACATAGAGCTTTCCTCAGACCCACATAGGCAAATTTTCTCTTAAAGGAGAGAAGAGTAGGAAAATATTTTTAACCTGGCTTTATAATTTCATTAATTTAAATAAGCAGGAATTAATTTTATAATTAAAATATGGCTTAAAAAGGAATATAGGGAGGATTTGACTATGAAAGGGTAGATAAAATGAATTATTTGGGAGATACTGGACTTGTGTCTTCATTGTTGTGGCTCCCATAATGGCATTTGTGAAAACGAAGGTACTGATGGCAAAAATGAACTTCACTGTATACTGTTCATTTAAAAATAAGAATACTAAATTTCCAAAGAGAAAGCTTCCCACTTTTCTATAAGTGTAGCTTTACCTTCATGGAAAAACTTGAAAAGAGTTCAAAGTTAAAGCAAGACAGCTAGTGTAGGGACAGAGAGACAGCTCAGTGCATAGTTTTTGCTGTACAACCATGAACTCCTGGGTTTGGATCCCTGACACTCAGGTGAAAGCTACACTTGATGGATCCTTGGTACTTGCTGAGTAGCTTCTTTAGCTCAGTCAGTGAGCTCTTGGTTCAGCAAGATTCTGTATCCAAAACCAGGATGAAGAGGGACTGAGAAAGATATCTGGCTCCACATGCACACATTGACATGGGTGTACACACATATATTAACATGCGTACATGCATGCACCCACACAGCACTCATTACAAAGAAAATCTTCCAGGTCAATATCAGCCTCTGGGAGTCTAGGTTAGTCAGCCCCAAGACCTCTGAGGTCATTCCTGATGCTGGTTCTTGGAGGGTAGAGTCCTGGGAACTGTGGCATTCATCACATCCTTGTCATGGTCCCTCTGCTATCTGATAGAACAACCAAATGTCTCCAGTGATTGCCAAATATCTCCTGGGGGGAGTCCCCCAGATGAGGAACACTGAGTCTACATAACTGATTTTCAGAATGAAGAGGAAACATATGTGCATCTCCGTGAATGCTGGATAAAGATGTCTCATAAAACTGAATGCAGATTCATTTTTAAATAGATAGATGAATTTCTCAGGCTGCTAGATTCATAGGAATGAGGGTAATTAAGTGCTGGAAAACCATATGCCAAAACCCTTCTGCCATTGCTGAATGTGGTGATTAGATATAAAATCCAGACATACTGCTAGGTCATCTCTCCAGTGAACTCTGGCACTGGGTAGTCAATATCAAGGAGAGGACAAGTAACCATGGGTGGTTTTACTTGGAAACATTTCAGAGGAGGCATGATGTAGCAGTTACCCTTCTCATTGCTGGGACAAACACTTGACCAGAAGCAGCACATGGGAGAAAAGGGTTTATTTCAGCTTACAGTTTCAGGCGGAAGCTTCATCACGGCAGGGAAAGCACAGTATGAGCAGGAAGCTGGCTCCATCTTGCCATTGCAGCTGACAAGGAACAGCAAGCTAGAGCTCCTCTGAACACCCAGTGGTCTGGACTTATAAACCCCTAGGCCTGCCCTTGTTGATGCGCCTCCTCCAGCAAGCCTCCACCTCCCAAATGCTCCACCAGCTGCGGATCAATTATGAAGCTTAATTACAAACACATGAGGCTGCGGGGGTTTTCATTCAGATCACCCCACAGGAGATGAGGGCTTGTGCTGGGGACTTAGCTCATACTGTTTGCTGGACAATGTTCATACCTTATAGATGCTTGTAGTGATTAGCCTTTATAGCATCCTTGGGGTCTTCTAAATGGTGAGAGAACACACATACACAGCTGAAGAGAGAGTTCTTTCTTTGCTCATCCCAGCTGACATTCATCCCAGAATGTTCTCTGCCATTTTCTTTTTAAAAATCATTTATTTATTTATTTTCAAGCAGAGAGAGACAAAGAGAAGACAGACAGAAAAAGAGAAAGAGAGAGAATGGGTGTGCCATAGCCTGTAGCTATTGCAAATAAACTCCAGATGCATGTGTCACTTTGTGCTCTGGCTTTTCATGGGTACTGGGGAATCAAACCCAGGTTGTTAGGCTTTGCAGGCAAGCACCTTAACTGCTCAGTCATCTCTCTAGCCTATTTTGTTCTTTTTTTTTTTTTTTGACAGATCTTTGACAGTGCTCTAAACTAGCAACTACTTCACTATTCTCAAGGTGGTCGGGAACAGGAAGCACTTGTGTGCAGTCAGCCCAAGTTGGTTACATATGGAACACAACCTCAGTAAAATACAGCATGGTCAGCAGCAGTGAGCTTTAGAATGTTGCTTGCAATACTTAAGGGGAATAGAATACAGGACCATAATACCTTCCCTGTGTGCTCCTGAGTCCACGGACAGCAGTGTGACACTATACATCCCACCAGAGTGAGAATAGACTTTAAGACCTGGCCAGATTGCTTGAAGCTAGGACCTGGAAAGAAGAGGGAGGCAGCTGGTCATGGCATGGAGGCAATGTGGACAGGAAAGCTTGGTGAGCCTATGCATAACAGGTGTCCATAGAGCAGGGAGGCACATCTGGACAGGAAGGTTTGGTGAGCCTGTACACAGCAGGTGACCACAAAGCAGGGAGGCACATCTGGACAGGAAGGCCTTGTGAACCCTTGCACAGCAGATGTCTACAAATGGCAACTGGATGCTATTCTGGAAGGGCTGGAAGAGAGGATTTGGAATATTTCACCATAAAGTAGTACCATCTGGTGGAGTAGGCACATGTTTGATTTAGCATTACATAATATGTACATGTATTGAAATGTTCCAATGGGACCCCACTGATATGAATGAGGTTTATGATTTTACATGCATATCAGTTAAAATGGTAGTAAGTGACTGGAGTTCTCATCACTAAATTAGACATCTGTATTACCTCCTTCAAGCCTTAGGAAACACTGTGGAGGAGGGGCAGAAAGAAGTAAGAGCCAGAGGATGAGGAGGAGTGCCGTGGAGTGCTCTCTTCCAGACATAACATGCCTGTTGTATCATGACCTCACAGGCATAGTGTCACAATGACCTGCACAGTGTTAGGCACATCAACATTCCATCGTGGGTGCTGGAGGAGAGCATCAGGCGCCCGTCCCTCCCTGAAGAGTTTTAGGCAATTAATGGCTGCTGGGGCAGTATTGTAGCCATGTTTGTGTTGCATGTACACTGGTAAATAACCCATATACATGCTCATCAAGCTCCGTAGTTTCTCTCACACCAAACACAAGGTTCCAAAGTAGAAGACGGACTAGTTGGAAAAAGAAGGGGTTTAGTAGAAGGGGAATGGAGGTTCAAAAGAAGGTAGTGGAGGGGATTAAAATCAAAACACTATATACATTTATAATATTGTCAATAAGAATTGAAAAAAAGTGTTAATTTAGAATAACTGACTATAATACACTTGCCTTCTGAGCTGACCTGGACCAAGAATCTTTCTTAACACAGCTCCAGGACATCACTGCCAAGTTCCCTATGAAGCAATTTTCCCAACATATCCTTAAATTATACATATGACAGTTTTAATTTCCTGAGGTCATTGTGTCAGATGATCTGATATGATCAAGTAGGATAAAAAGTATTTTTTAAGAAAATTAGACTCCCCCAAATAAGTTAGCCCCAAATGATCTCTCATGTAAATCAGTTCACCTTAAAGTCAGTTGGGTGAGGGCTAGAGAGATGGCCTAGCAGTTAAGGCATTCACCTGCAAAGCCAAAGGACCCCAGTTTGATTCTTCAGGACCCACATAAGCCAGATGCACAAGGAATGCATCTGGAGTTCATTTGCAGTGGCTGGATGCCCTGGCACACCCATTCTCTCTCTCTCTCTCTCTCTCTCTCTCTCTGTCTCTCTCTCTGCCTCTTTCTCTCAAATAAGTAAAATAAAATATATATATTTTAAAAGTCAGTTGGGTAAAAGATGCATGAAATCTCTTGTCACTTCTAAAGCAGAAGGCCACAGAGTTGGCACTCGACACTTATGTACAACACAGCTGCTTCGATGAGGTGGACAGATTGAAGCACAGATGCAGAGTAAACATATGAGAAAATAGATGTAAGCAGAACATAGATGTAAGATGGGTTGGTCATAAAATATTATTAATATTATATTGTCAGGCTTGAGAGATGGCTTAGCGGTTAAGGCACTTGCCTGTGAAGCCTAAGAACTCATGTTCGAATCTCCAGTTCTCACATAGTCAGATGCAGTTGTGCAAGCATGCAATGTCACACATATGCCACAAGGGGGCACACAGATCTGTAGTTCATTTCTAGCAGTTTGAAGGTCCTAGCGAACCCATTCTCTCTCCCCCCCCCCCAAAAAAAAATAAAAATGAAATAAAAATATATTATATTGTCACATCAGCCCAGATGTCTGGCAGGCTTTAGGCTCCAGGCAAGGCATGGATAATTGGCTTTAAAGATGTTACAAGAAGAGGGTCTCTCTCTCTCTCTCTCTTTCTCTCTCTCCTCTTCCTCCCTGTGTTCTTTATGCATGGACATCCATTCTTACTTGGTACACAATGTTGACTGTCAGTGTCCTGCTACTATGTGTCTTCTTTGCAATGACAAAGTAGTTGAGTAGCTGTTGCTGTGCCTGGATTCATGTCTTCATCCCAGAGAATGTAAGAGAAGAGACTCTCATGGGAGTCCCTTAGCACCTCTGAAATTCTCTCTCTTCTTTCTGACCCTGGGAGCAATCCCCATTATATTTTAGGTTTTCTTGTGGTAATATCTTTCTGCACCTAAGTTTATAAAAATCAGGATAAACTTTGTAATACTGTGGAAATAACCTTAAAATATTAGTGGTATCAAAGAACAAATATTTCTTTTTTCCCTATGACACATGTCCTTTGAGAAGTGTCTATGGAGGAAAGTTTGTTATACTCTGACACCTAGGCTGACAGACTACCTTTGCTTGGTCCATTTCTAGCTTACTATAAATTGATCAATTATAATTGTGCATGTTTATGGGATACAATTGATGTTGTGATACATGTTTACATCTTGGGATGGTTAAATAAAATTAACATCTTTTACCTAAAAATGCAGGTGAATAATTATATAATTTTGAGATACAATGGCTATTTGAAGAATAGCAGCAATGACAAATATTGATTTGAGTGACTGGGGATGTCGCTCAGTTGGAAGTGTGCTAGCCTAGCATGTGGAAAACTCTGGGGCTCATCCCAAGCACCTCATAAACCAGGTGTTGTGGCACATATTTGGAATCCCAGCACTCATGAGTTAGAGGCAGAAGGATCAGAAGTTTAAAGTTATCCTCAGCTACCTATCAAGTTCAAGGCCAGCCTGGGATACAGGAGACTTTCTCCCCAACAAAAGGACTTTAATTCATAAAATATAGATGAGTATATATTTTACAATATTGTGGTACAAGTAGTTATTTAAAGAATAAAGCCAATGCCAAAATGATAATTTCTTTCCCCACTACCATTCTCCTTTTCTCAAAACACCCTCCATTGAATCTCCTCCCCTTCCAATTAGTCTCTCTTTTGATGTCATCATATTTTCTCCTGTTATGAAGGTCTTGTGTAGTAGTGTCAGGCATTGCAATGTCATAAATATCAAGGCCATTATGTGTCTGGAAGATTGCATTGTAAGCAATCCTACCCTTCCTTTAGCTCTTGCATTCTTTCTGCCACCTTTTCTACAATGGACCCTGAGCCTTGAAAGATGTGATAGAGATATCTCCTTGCTGAACACTCCACTGTCATTTCTTCTCACTACCATGGTAACGTTTTGCATCATCTCAGTGAACACTACCATCTGAAAAGAGAAGCTTTCTAACCAAAAAAGAGAGTAGCATTAGTATATGGGTATAAATATTTTTAAAAGTGCTTATAGGGCAGTTTGGTGGGCATGATATATGTGTTTAGTAGTACTCCCCTAGGGCTCATGACCACCCCAGCCATAGGCTTTTGACTAGGTAGTCAGTACCAGGCATGTATTCCATCCCATGGAGCAGGCCTCCAGTCCAATTAAAGAGCAAATGCTTTCCTCCATAACAGACATGCCACTATTGCATCAGTTGGCAGATTTGTTAACACTGTTGATAACTTCTCTCTCCCATACAGCTGCATGCAGCATAACTCTTTCAAGATTTGTGACAGTTAGTTAGCAGGGAGGACGGTTCCAGCTCAGCTCCAGCTTGATTTCTCAGTGATCTGTAGCCCAAGCATGTGGAATCTTCAGCAATAGGGTTCCACCATCTAGTTCTTGTGGGAAACCAAGAGTCTTGGCAATGGTCTGTAATGTTTGGGGGATATTAGGGACCTCCCTGGCCAGCAACTCACTGGAAGGTATCCCATCCCTGATGCTGAATTTGTTTTTGTAACAATCGATGGCTTCTGGTGCACCTTTATACTGAGAAGTATGTTTCCATATGGCTTATTCATAACATTTTAAATGTTGATTAACCCTCCCCCAATCTTCCTTTACTCAGTCCCTTCCCCTGAACCCATTAGGTCATTAAGTCCTCCTCTCTCCTCTCTCCCTTATAGCCCCTTTCTAGCTTCCTGGCCTCTGCTACTGATTTTTATTACCATTAACATACAAGTATAAACATTTGTAGCTAGGATCCAATTCCCATTTCTGAGTCATTATGGCCAGGGCCAGTGCTGACTGGCTAGGCAGAGCCTGTAACCACCCCAGGAGTATAAGGGTGGTTGAGGTTTTACCTGAGCCTGAGCTGCAGCCAGGAAGGACCCACAAGGAAGTACAAGGAATATGGAGGATCATTTCCCATACCTACATTGCCACAGCAGAAATTTATTTGCTCACAATTCTCCTGTGCTTCAAAGTTGAGTGGCACACATCACTGCAGAAGAGACAGCTCTGAGCACCATCTCTCTCTCTCTCATTTGCATTCAGTCCGGGACCCCTAGCCCCGGGAATGGTGCCACCTAAATTCAGGGTGGGTCTTTCCTCCTCACTTTAACCTCTCTGGAAACATCCTCACAGTTACAATGATTGTCACAGTCTCAAAGCATCTCTATAAGCCCTTTCTTCATATAACATGTATTTATTTATTTTTATTTATTTATTTATTTATTTATTTATTTATTTATTTATTTATTTATTTTGGTTTTCTGAGGCAGAGTCTCACTTTAGCTCAGGCTGACCTGGAATTAACTATGTAGTCTCAGGATGACCTCAAACTCACGGTGATCCTCCTACCTCTGCCTCCCATGTGCTGGGATTAAAGGCATGCACCACCATGCCCAGTTTATAACATGTAGTTATTGAGAACTTGTGGTGTGCTACACACTCAGAAATCATAATGAACCAGAAGATCCATTTATTGTTTTGTCATGATTTCTATATAATGAGGTTCATAATCAGAAAAACCAATGTATGATTTCAAATTATAATGAGAAAGAGTATTACCACCATCGCTTCTTATACTGAGCTGAGGAGCATATCAGAGGAAACTGAGTAGGAGTCAACCCAACTAGGGGTTACTCCTGTAACATTGTTTTTCTGTCTTCATAACAAATACTCACAGTGCAAGACACCCATTGGCATCTGTGGGTTGTGTTACAGCTTGAGGGGATGATCAAGTATTTTGATTTTGTTTAATAACATGGGAATACCTGTTGAGTAGCGATGTCTATTTATTATGATAACTAAGATGACTTTTCATGGAAGGAATAATCACTTCTCTCTCTGCACCTCAACAGCTCAAAACTTCTCTGACAGATTTTTCCATAGTGTTTGTCAGTCTTCTAAAGTAGGTGAAATACAAACGTCCAAGGTTGAAGTTTCTTCCAGTTTTCATTGAACAAGGTACTTAACATGCAATAAATACTTGTGAGACTCACAACATTGGAGATGTATCATTATCAAGACCAATGTTCCAAGGAGTGTGTCTGTTGGGAAGGGAATGTATCTCATTCCTCTAACATCTCCTATGTTTCTCTAGGCTCAGAAATATCACCCCATCATTCCAAATTAATTATATGTCCAAGAGGTGAGAAATGGGATCTCTTACTTGCTATAGGAATTTTCAATTTCAAACTAATGATACTGAATAATTCTACAGAAAATTTCAATCTCCAGCTCTTAAATATTGATTGAGAAGTAGGAAGTGCACCAGTCTGACATTACTTGGCTCTGGGCAGCAGAACCTGGACCGTGGTGGCTCTTCCTCACAGTGGTGATGTTCCGACAACTATACCCAGCTAAGATTGCCACCATCAATGTCTGAGGCTGTCCTGCCTTTCTATTCTTTCATCCTTAAGATGGGATCTCCTGCCTTATACCATGAAGATGGCTGTTCCCTCTCCTTCTCTGTAGAAAGAATGCAAAGGAAGAGAACATAGAGGATGAGGCACACAGATAACAGGAAAAAAAAATGCCTTCAGAACCCCCATCAAACTTCTGTAGTTTAAACCTTTAAACATAAGCATGCCTTGGTCCTGCCTGGTCCTAAGGGAAGGAATAGCTATCTGGTTTTCTTAACATTGAGTTCACTGCCAGCCCAAATGAAATCAAAGTCCTTTTATGAAGAGGAAAAAGCTAAATGGATTTTGGATAGAGAAGTAGCCATGTCCTCCACAGAGAGTTCCTGAACAAACAAGTCAATTCATCAGTGTTCTTTGTGTGTGGGTGAGAGAGCCTAGGCTTATTTCCAGAAGGACAGGAATTTGGACTTGGCACATGCAATGAGAGTTGGGAGTAAATTTCAATGACACAGTTTTTTCTCTGTGTGTGTTCCTTTGAAATGAAATCTTCTGATAGTTTGGCTAATTGCTCTATTCTCTGATTAGGCCAATTTTCAAAACAATGAAAAGTTGTGATATTAGGATTCTTTGTCAAGTCACATTAGGTCATTGTAGATTAAGGGGAAGGATTAAACACATGTTTAATCCCACCCTGTCCAGATACCTCTTCAGATAGAGAAAGAAATGGGAAAAAAAGGAAGGCCACCCAACAGTTGAAAAAACAGGGGTGATTGTGCTGCTGGAGGAGAGGGGCTGGGTGACCGATGGGAAAGGAGAGAGCAGGCAGAGACACCCCAGAGCCACTCATGGCTCACGATGCTGGATCTGGACAAAAGCCAATGTGGAAAAGAAGTGATGAACTGAGGGAGAAGTATCTGCTACAGTCTCAAAGCAGATAGATGCACCAAATCACACTGCACTGTGAAATTACTTCAGCTAGACAATTATGAGCAACCAGAGGCCTAAGAACTGAGAAAAACAAGGTGCAACCATGTCTCTTACAGATCATATCACTTATATCCAGGGGATGCCAAGAAACTAGTGAGAGATGTGTGGAAGGAAAGAAAAACTAATAAAAGGATGTGTTTTCACTAACAGCAATTTTTTGTTAAGCAACAACAAAACAATTATCAAGGCACCACTCTTAGGGCACCAAAATGGAAAAGAAGTCAAGTATTTAGGTAAAAACTTGAAAAAAATTAAAACCTAAACATAGAAAAATAAATACCCTTAAATGACACTTCCTCCAAAATTGCTAGAAATGGAACTACCTACCACACCCTTTTATAAGTCCTAATATCATTTTACTTTTCTGTAATGTAACATAAATTTACTTTATTTACAATAAAATTTTCATCAGACAGGATGGAGAGGTTGGTCAGTAGATAAAGAGCTGCTGCTTAAGCTGAAGTCCCTGAGTTCAATCCTCAGATACCATGTGAAAAGCCAGAGTCTAGGGCGGGCTTCTACAATCCTAGCATGATGATTGTGAGATGGGAAGTGGAGACAGGAGAATTTCTAAGCAGTTCATAGTGAGCCTGGCAAAGAACAGCAGAGCAAGCTTCCAGAGTGAGAAACCCTGGATCAAATTAAATGGACAGGGGAAGACTGACCTGTAAGTTGTGCTTTAACTTCCACATGTGTGCTACACACACACACACACACACACACACACACACATAAAAACACAAAGAAAAATTGCCATCAGACTTTTTTCTGGAGTTAGATAAATTTCATAAAATGTTAGCACAACCAAGTGAATATAATTCACAATAGTATCTCAGGGAATAGTATATATTTCAGGATAATTAGAAAATAAGGATTTGAATGTACTCATTGTACAGGGACTCCAGTTGCCTCATATGGATCACTACCCAAAGTATTAATGGAGCAGAATATCTGGTTGTACATCACAGATATGTGCAACAATTATGTGCCAGCCAAAAATTGAATGTATGGAAAGTCCTTTAAAAAATAAACAACACCCTGACAAAAGAAATGCTGAGACAATCTGCCCACCAGGTAGGCTTATGGTTAATGTACTTGCCTGTGAAGCCTAAGGACCCATGTTGGACTCTCCAGGTCCCATATAAGCCAGACACAAGGAAATGCAAGTGCACAAGGTCGCATATGCTCACAAGGTAGCACACATGTCTGGAGTTTGATTATAGTGGCTGGAGGCCCTGGTGCACCAATTCTTTCTCCCTCCATCTCTTCTCGCACTTTCATCACATTCTCACTCTCCCATTCTCACTCTTTCACATTAAAATAAAAAGTTTAGTCTGTAGGGATTGCCTCAACATATATGTATAATTTTCCACAACTCCATTAGCAGACATGACAGCAATGTGCAGTTTGGATCCTGAATAGAAACAAGTGGAACATAAGAGAAAATATCAAATCAGACTAACATGCTGAAGTTTAGCATGAAACAGAGATACTATCACATACCAGCAGAGAGAGACAGACTTCTTAATAGGAGGCATGAAAATACCTGGAGGCCCACATGAAAGTCAGATAAGTGGGTACACATTCAGTTCAAAGACACTCTAGGAAAACAAGTGACTGGGAGATTGAAATGTAAATTCAAAACAAAGGGAAGAAACAGACACAAGGGCTGGTACTGGAAGCATGATTCCTTATCATCTAAGCACCAGGAAAAATAATTCCATTATGAAGTGAATCAGAAAGAAAAAGCTAGGTAAATACGGTGACATACTGGGCATAAACTCATTCAAAGCCTTTAAAAAGAGCTGCTACTCCTAAGACAGATGCTACTGTCCCCACAACATCGAACACGCAATCAATAGCCATGTAAGAATATAGCCAGAGATAAATAGTTTGTAGAAAAATTGAAACAAGGGCTTTTGAAAGGACTATTTATACTATTCTAAATATAGAAGAAAATTCAAGAAGCAGCAGTGGCTGGGAAAAAATTAACAGTGGGATTCTTTTTATTATTTGATAGTATATCTTTTAGGTATTATTTAATGTCTTCACCATGTGCCTGCAATTCCTTAATAAAAATCAAAATTTAAAATTTATCTGGAGCTGGAGCTGAGAGTTCAGCTTGGTAGTGAAGCACTTGTCTGACATGGTCAAGGCCCTGTGTTCCATTGCTAGTACCAAAAGCAAAAATTTTAAATCTCAATTTTAAGCTGGATGTGGTGGTGCACACCTTTAATCCTAGCTCTCAGGAGGCAGATATAGAAGGATCAGTGTGCATTTGAGGCCAGACTGGGACTACATAGTGAATTCCAGATCAGCCTGGGCTAGAGCAAGACCCTACCTCAAAAAAACAAACAAAACAAAACAAATCTCAATTTTAATCTTTCTTTGATAATTAAAAAATGTGTCATGGGTTGGAGAGATGGCTTAGCGGTAAAGACACTTTCCTGTGAAACCTAAGAATGCTTGTTTGAATCTCCAGGTCCCACATATAGCTTTACACAAAAGTGATGCAAGCATGCAATGTTGCACATGCTCACAAGGGGTGCATACATGTCTGGAGTTAGTTCACGGTGGCTGAAAGGCCTTGATACACCCATTCTTTCTCTTTCTCTCTCTTTGCCTCTTTCTCTTTTCTCTCTCTCTCTCTCTCTCTAAAAGTAAATAAATAAATAAATAATGCATCATGTTCTTCCTGTGCCATTAGACACAGTCATTATATCAATGATTATTATTGATGTATACTAATTTTTAAAGCAGTTATCAAACACACTGTTAATAAAACTTGAAAGAGGTGCATGTAGAAGTAAAAATATTTATTCTCTATTAAAAAGAACCCAATAATATTTACAGAGGTATATCATTTTTATTTTCAAAAATATGTAAATTCTTTCATTTAACACTTTTGTGTGAGTGTGTGTGATATATGCATGCAGATTTATGCACCACATGAGCACATGTGAGGAGTCCAGAAGAGAATGTAGCTATGGCTCTTCTGCTTTTTCTTTTTTTTTTTTTTTTTGTATGTATTAAGTAATACTTTTATTTATTTATTTTTGTTAATTAATTAATTTTAGCATAGTTTGTTGTAGGACCTCTCTCCCTCATCCCCATTTCCCTGTGGGTCCTCCTCAGTACAGTCATTGGTATTCATTGTGGGTAATTAGGGCCTCTGTCTCTGGGGGAACTGTGTCTTGGGGTATTTCTTTTTATTTAGTTAGATCTGGACAGATTTAGTATATAAACAACACATGTTGGTACCATCCTTTCCCTCCTCCCTGCCTCTTTTCTGAAGAGGCTTCCTCATTGGGAATGAAGGTCAACCCCATGGAGATTGTGGGTCATGCATTATGGGGGCAGCAGTCAGTTATGGGGAAGAGGCAATGTCTCTGGGCAAAATGTCCCAACTTGTGGCTCTAACAGTCTTTCCACCCCCTTGTCTGCAAAATTCCCTGTGCCATGCTGAGAGCATTTTAAGTCTACTTCAGTGATGGACACTCAGGAGTCTCTGGATCTCTGGTTTGTTAGGTGTTGAGTGTTCTCAGTGTCTATCTCCTTCACCCTTGTGCTGATAGCAGATTCACTAACAAAGCAGCACCCTTGCTCATTTCCCCAATTCCTCTGTGGTTTTCAGTTGGGGCTGGGGTGTAGTGCAGTGGGTCATTTATCTCCTCAGGTCCAGCTCCTATCTGAAAAAGAGAAGCAGATTCTCCAACAGAGAGTGAATGGGATAACCATTATTAACTTAGAGAGAATTTAAAGGGTGTACACTCTCTTATAACCCAAGATTAATGGGAGTTGACAATGGAAAGCAGAATCATTATCTGGATATGATTCTGTCTTGTTTCCCAGTTCTAGATATGGTTTCCTTTCCACTGAGTGGATCTGTTGGCCAACCCAAGAGCAGTTGGTTACCCACCATGGCTGTGTGCCACTATTGCACTTGTGTGAGCACCAAGTCAAGTTGTTTGCTTCTGAGTCGCTTAGTCTTTCTTTGAGTTGCTTGGGCAGATATTGGCCACTTTCCCTGGTAGCTCATGTAGCACCTTTCCAGCACTAGATAGACTATCTGGGGACTGGCTGTCTTCCAGATTCCAACCAGGTCTCTCCATGGTCCATTCTGACATCGTATGGTGTCTTCAGCAGTAAGGTCTTACCATTAACCTCGGGTGGGTAATCAAGTGCTCTGACAGAAGTCTGTCTTGTTGAGGAATGATTTTTCCTCACAGTTCCCATGCTGGCTCTTGGTGTTCTGAGATAGCAGCCTTTAGGATCTTCACCAATAGGGTTTTATCTTTTTATCTTTTTTTTTTTTTTTGCTATGTAAGGCATTTTTTCTTTATTATTTTTCAGTTTACCTTAGTAGTACCAGAAAAATAAGAATTATTTTCACTTTAAATGCAAACCAAATACTGCTGCACACAGAGTACAAAGATTACCTAGGAACATGGTCAGGTTCAACTACCCTATTAGGTGTATATAAACCCCACTTTGTTCTTACATCAGAATAAGACTGACAGAGCAATTTTTGACAGAGAATTATTTAGCAAATAATCATGTTACTAAACAAAGGCAAATACACATATCTACACAGACACATCTTTTAGTTCTGTCTGGTAACTAAGTGTTTGCCAAAGGCCTTAATTTTGGGGGGGAGTGGAGGAGAATCACATGTATCCTCCTGGCCAACTGCTCACTGTGGGGGTCTGGCCCTAGGATCCACAAGCCCATGGTTTAAGGATTAAGCTTGCTCCACCTTCTGTACATTTTGGTATGGTCCACCCACCTCCCTTTCTTGGGGATTCTATCTTGCATACTGGAATTGCTTTAGACTTTAGTTTTGTATTTTCCCCTCCCCATACTCCCTCTCCCTGGATCCATCTCCCACACTCCCACCCCAGTATTCTTTCCTTCTACTGGTTTGACTGGTATCCCCTCCTCCTCTCTTCATTTCCCAATTCCTCTCTTTTCTGATCTCCTACATGCCTATAGTTTTAATGCTTACTTCCTTTTACAAAAATTCTTCTTCCACTGATCCAGTTTAGGAGCCCCTATGAGAGAAGAGTGGTGTTTGTCTTTCTTAGTCTGCATGACCTTGCTTAGGATGATATTTTCCAAGATCATGAACTTTTCTGTGAATTTCATTATTTCAGTTTTCCTTAGTACTGAGTAGAATTCCATTATGTTCATTTGAACCACATCTTCATTATCCATTCATCAGTCAATGGGCATTTGGGTTGATTCCAATTTTTGGCTATTGTGAATAGATAAACATGGCTGAGCAAGTATTTCTGAAGTAGAAAGTGGAGTCATTAGGATAGATACTGAGGAGTGGAATATCTGGGTCAGATGGTAAATCAATTTTCATCTTTTTCAGAAGTCTCTGGACTGCTTGCCATAGTGGCTAAACAAGTTTGCATTCCCAGCATCAGTGAATAAGGGGTCCTCTTTCTCCACAGACTTGCCCAAATTTGTTTTTCTTTGATTTTTTTGAATACCATCCTAAATGGAGTAAGATGGAATCTCAAAGTTGTTTTAATTTACATTTTCCTGAAGACTAGGGGTGTTGAGCATTTCTTTAAATGAGTATAGATCATTTGTATTTCCTCCTTTGAGAACTCTGTTCAGTTCTCTGCCCCATTTTTTGAGTGGATTGTTTGATATTTTATTGCTTACTTTTTGAGTTCTCTGTAGATTCTAAATATAAGGCCTCTGTCAGATATTTAGTGGCAAAGATTTTCTTCCATTCTGTGGTTGTCTGTTGGCTTTTTTTATGGCATGTTTATCTGTACAAAAGTGTTTTAGTGTCATGAAATCCCATTGGCTGAGTGTTTATTTAATTTTCTGGGGTACTATTCAGGAAGTCTTTCCACACTCTTATATCTTGGAGAGTTTGCCTATTTCCCCCACAATAGTTTTAGTTTCAGGCCTTATATGGAGGTTCTTAATCCATTTGGAATTGATTTTTGTGCACGGTGAGAGGAGGGACAGTCTAGTTTCATTTTTGCATGTGTGGATATCCAATTTCTCTTGCACAGTTTGATAAAAATATTTTCTACTGTGTGCCTGATGGCTCCTTTGCCAAATATCAGGTAGCTGTAGTTACTTAAACTGGATCTTCTATTCTGTTCTATTGATCTATATGTCTGTTTGTGTGCCAGTACTGTGTTGTTTTTATTACTCTGGCTTTGTAGCATGATTTGAAGCAGGTACAGTGATACCACCTGAAGTGTTTCTTTTGCTGAGGATAGGTCTGGATATCTGAGGTCTTCTACCATTTGTGTGAAGTTTGAGTCTTTTTTTTTTAATCTCTTTGAAGAAAGTTGCTGGAATGTTTATAGGTATTGCATTGAATCTGTAAATTGCTTTTGGTAGAATGGCCATTTTTTACAATGCTATTTCTTCCAACCCATGAGCATGGAAGGTCTTCTACCTTTTTGTATCCTCCTTTAGTTCTTTCTTCATTGTTTTTAATGTTCTCATTGGATAAGTCTTTCACTTCCTTTGTTAGTGAAATTCCAAGATTAATTTAATTTTGGGGGGGCTATTGAAAATGGGATAGCCTCACTGATAGCTTTCTCCATTTGTTTGTCTTTAGCATATAGGAAAGCTACTGATTTTTGTGTGTTGCTTTTGTATCCTGCCACTTTGCTTAAAGAGTTTATCACCTTATAACTTTTTGGGTGGAATCTTTTGGGTTACATATATAAAATCATGTCTTGTGCAAATAGGGCTAGGTTGACTTCCTCCTTTCCAATTTGTATCCCTTTTATTTCTCTCTCTTATCATATTTTTTGGACTAGGACTTCTAGCACTATGTTAAAGAGCAATGGTGAGAGTGGATACCCCTGTCTTGTTCCCTGTATTTATTATAATGTGGGCCTTAGGTGCCGTGTGTGTGTGTGTGTGTGTGTGTGTGTGTGTGTGTGTGTGTATAGTCTTAATTAGGTTGAGATGTGGTCTTTCTATACCTAGTCTCTCTAGCCCTTTGATTATGAAGTGTTGTTGTATTTTGTTGAAGGCCTTCTCTGTATCTCTTGAAATAATCATTTTTAAATTTAAAATTATTAAATTTATTTATATGATGTATTATGTGTATTGATTTCAATATGTTGAACCATGCCTACATGCCTAGGAAGAAGCCTACTTGATCAAGGTGGACAATGCTTTTGATGTACTCTTGAATTCAGTTTTCAAGGATTTTATTAAGAATTTTTCCTTCTAGATTAATCATGGATATTAATGTATAACTTTCTTGTGTCTCTGTCTGGTTTTGGTATCAGAGTAATTCTGGCTTCTTAGGAGGAGTTCAGGAACATTTCTTCTTTATCAATTGTGTGAAATAACTTGAAAAAAAGTAGTTTTAGTTCTTTGATGAGGTTTGGCATAACATGGCTGAAAATCCATCAGGCCCTACACTCTTTGTGGTTGGGATGTTTTTAATTACATGTTCAATCTCACTGGATGTGATAGGTTTGTCTAGGAAGTTCATCTGCTCTGGGTTTAGTTTTGGTAGATGGTATGTGTCTAGAAATTGATCTACTTCTTCCAGGTTATCTCTTTTTATGGAATAGAGGTTTTGGAAGTATGTCCTTATGATTTTTTCCAATTTCATTGGTGTTGGTTGTGACTTCTCCATTTTCATTTCTGATCTTGTTAATTTGAGACTTCTCTTTTTTGTTTTGATCAAATTGGCCAGGGGTTTATTGACCTTTTATATTTATTTATTTATTTATTTATTTATTTATTTATTTATTTATTTATTTTTGTTTTTCGAGGTAGGGTCTCACTCTGGCCTAGGCTAACTTGGAATTAACTGTGTAGTCTCAGGGTGGCCTTGAACTCACGGCGATCCTCCTACCTCTGTCTCCCAAGTGCTGGGATTAAAGACGTGTGCCACCACGCCTGGCTTTTAAAATTATTTTTTTGACAACTTCTATACTTACATAGAAAAAAAACAGGATATTTCCCTTCCCTCCCCCCATTCCTCTTTAGAACTCCATTCTCTGTTATATCCCCTCCCTCTCTCCATTTGTCTCTATTTTAATTTTATGTCATCATCTTTTTCTTCTATTATGAGGGTCTTGCAAAGGTATTGCTAGGCACTGCAAGGTCATGGATATCGAGGCCAATTTTTAAGAACAAGCTCTTTGTTTTGTCAATATTTTTGTTTTCTTAATTTCCAATTCATTAATTTCTTCTCTGGTCTTGATTATTTCTTTCTATCTATAGCTCTTAGGATTGGATTGTTTTTGTTTTCCCTATGCCTTTAGGTGGATAAGTTATTAATTTGGGATCTCTTTGTCCTTGGTACGAAGGTACTTAGTGCTATGAATTTTCCCTTTAGGACTGCCTTCATTATGTCCAGTCATTCTGATGTGATATGTTTTCACTATCATTTAGTTGTAGATATTTTACAATTTCCTTTTTGATTTATTCAATGACCTATTCATGGTTTAAAAGTTAGCTGTTCAGTCTCCTGAAGCTGATGTGTTTTCTGTTGTTTCTCTTGTTGCTGATTTCTAGCTTTAAATGCATTTTGGTCATATATAGTACAGGGAGTTATGCCATCTCTCCTAAATTTATGGAGGTATGCTTTATGCCCTAGTATATGATCTATTTTAGAGAAAGTTCCTTGAGCTGCTGAAAAGAATGTGCATTCTTTGGAATTAGGGTGGAATGTTCTGTAGATGTCTGTTAGGTCTAATTGGTCAATAGCATTGTTAAACTCCATTATTACCCTACTGATTTGCTGCTTAGGTGATCTGTCTATTGATGATAGTGGGGTATTGAAGTTTCCTACTATGATGGTATAGTGAGTTATTCTTTGTTTGTTATCAAGTATATTTTGCTTTATAAAATGTGGTGCACCTGTGTTTGGTGCATATGTTTTTGATTGTGTTATCTTCTTGATGGATCATTCCCTTGATGAATACAAAATGCCTTTCTTTGTCTCTTTTGATTACTTTTGGTTTGAAATCTATTTTGTCAGATATTAGAATAGCTATTGCTTGTTTGTTATTTCTGTTTGCTTGGAAAATTGTTTTCCATCCTTTCACCAAGGAAATCAATTTAGTCCCTTTCATACTGAAGCCTTTGCAGGTTTTGGTGCTTTGTTGCCTTTTGCACCTTTTTACATCTCTTCTAGTTTTAATTATTGGTTTTCCCTTTTGTAGGCTGTTGAGGTTGGTTTTTGGACTGTTCTGTGTGGAGAATTACCTGATGAATTCTCTGTGGGGTTTGCTTTGTGCTCATACATTCATAGAGCTGGCTTTTATCATGGAAAGTTTTCCTTTCATCTTCTATTATAAGGGATACTTTTGCTGGGTATAGTAGTTTGGGTTGGCAGCTATAGTCTTTCAAGGTTTGGAGTACTCCATTTCAAACTCTTCTGTATTTTAGAGTTTCCATTGAAAACCAGAGGTAATTCTGATGGGCTTACCTTTGTATGCAATGGTATGTTATTCTCTTACTACTTTTAACATTCTCTTTGATTTCATTGTTTAGCATTTTAACTATAATGTGTCACAGAGAGTGTCTTCTTGGGTCTTGTCTATCTTTGAGCTTCTTGAATTCAAATGGGTCTCTCTTTTGAGAGGATGGAAAATTTTTCTTTAATAATTTTGTTGAAGGTGTTCTCTATGCCTTTGGCCTGTATTGCTTCTCCTTCTAGTATGCCTGTGATATTGATATTTGATTTTTTTTTAGTGTATCCCACAATTTCCTCATATTCTGTTTGTGTGATTTTTTTAAACTTATTATAATTTTTTTATCCCAATCAATTTCCTCTATCTTGCATTAAAGTTCTGAAGTTCTGTCCTCAATATAATCTACTCTTTGTGAGACTTGCTAGGGAGGTTTTTAAGAAGGCTATTTGATTGTTGTTCTCTATTGTATTTTTCTGCGTTATTTCCATCCCTTTATTGCATTCCATTTTCAGGTACTGATTTGACTTTTTAAAACAATATTTATTATTAATTAATTAATCAATTTATTTATTTGTAAGAAGAAAAAGACAAAGAGAGATGGAGAGAGAGATAATGGGCATACCAGGGCCTCTTGGCACTGCAAATTTCAGATGTATGCACCACTTTGTGCATCTGGATTTACATGGGTACTGGGGAATCAAACCTGGGACACTAGATATTGCAGACAAATGCCTTAACTGCTGAGCCATCTCTCCAGTCCTTGGTTTGACTTTTTTGTTGTTTCTTGGAATTCATGCCTGCATTTGGCAATTTCCTTCTTAAGATTAACCCACTGGTTGATAAGTTAATCTATTTGTTGATTCACCTTCAAATCATCTCTGTGTATTGAGATCCCTCTGACTCTCTTCTATTATGTTGAGACAAGAAATTAAATCTATGTGGTGTTGTTGATGTGTTATTTGCAGTTCATTTATGTGGTAGTTAGTTCCTTGATAATTTTCTTGCAATTACACCATTAGTTTGTTGATGGTCTCATTAATTTTATTTATTGTGTTCAGCATACCTTAATTATTGGGTTTTATGTCAAAAGTATTCTCTGTGTTTTCATTGCAGGCTTCCATTAAGAGGTTAGGCATTATTGGTGGGTATCTGTTAACTTGATGTCTTGCATTGTTTGATTTGCCCTTCTCTAGTTTCACCTCTTGTTATGTTGAGAGTATGCTACTTGTTCCTCTTTTGGCCCCTGAGTTGTATCACCAGGTCATCTTTGGTTAAGGGTGGCCTGTGGGGAGGCTGTCTTCCTGCTTGGCTGGGCTGGGTGACTTCAGGTCTAAGCAGGGTCCTCCTTGTGTGTGTCACCTCCAGGTGGGCCAGGGTGTGTCCCTAGCCTGCTTGTCTTTTTTGAAGTACAGGCAGTGCTCTTTTCTCCCTGTGTTATTTCTTCCTGAGGACTTTGGAGTGTGTTCCACACTGGGGTCCTATGGGGCACAGGGCTGATGTCCCAGACCTGACAGGCAGGTTATTCTGAACTGAGGTGGTATGGATGTTCTATGAAAATAGCTACCACTAGGCCCATAGGGGAGCACACTCACCTCATGCTGACTTCCCTGCCTTGGCCCACAGCTGGTCCTTGCTTTGTAATCAGCCCCATGACTGTGTGGGCACTAGGCTTATAGCCACTATAGCTCCCTTACCAGAGATCACTCCATCCTCCCTAGCAGTTCCCCCATGTGCCTCACAGTCCTTTCTCCTGTATATGTTCTATGTGGTATGCATACATGTATGTGTATGCACGCCTATGTGGGGGGGGGCACAGATCAATACTGCATATCTTCCTCAATTACTTTCCACCTTATTTTTGAGGTTAGGTCTCTCAGTGAACCAATTCACTAATTTGGCTCAAAAATTTGACTTTACAACCTAGCCAGCTTACTCTGCAAATCCCTCATCTCTACCTCCCCAGCACAGAAACTGCAGAAACATACCACCTTGCCTGGCCTTTATATGGGTTCTGAAGGTCTAAAGTCATGTTTTCATGCTTGCATGATGACCAATTTGCTGACTGAGTCATCAACTCTCTCCCACTTTATCAGCATTTAACTTCTATTTCTGGCAACAAAGGAACATCTCCTGCTTCCTTCTATTTTTCTTTTTTAAGATTTATTTATTTATTTATTTATTCACTTATTTATTTATTTATGGGAGAGAGAGAGAGAGAGAGATAATGGGCATGCCAGGGCCTCTAGCAACTGCAAACGAACTCCAGACATATGTGTCAACATGTGCATCTGGCTTATGTGGGACCTGGAGAATCGAACCTGGGTCCTTAGGCTATGCAGGCAAGTACCTTAACTGCTCAGCTATCTCTCTAGCCCTTCCTTCTATTTTTTCTTTCCTTTAGTTAATATCAGCATTTAATTAAAACAGTTGTATGAAGAAATATTTCTGCAAGGAGACAAAGATGTACTTGTTTGCAATTATTAATATGTAGACAGAAGTTAATAGAGTGCAAATCTTTCTTGGCTATTGGGCACTCAGTAAGTCTCTCTTATACTCTTACAGCACAAATGGGTTTTCCATCACAATATGTATAAATCAGGCTTGGTGTTCAGGGCAACTGACACCATTTATTTTCTCTTGGCTCTTAAACATTTGAAACCACAAATGGAAAATGTGTAGACATGTAGGGTTTACAAGCTGTTAAGTCTCAGTCTGGTATATATTCATAGGGAGAGAACAATGATATTTTCCCCACAGTTTATGTTAAAGAAAAATATTTACCTAAAAACAAATCTATTGTATTGGAGGAAAATGTGTTAATAACATTAGACATGTAAGTCTGGATATAGTGGTCAATGCTATAATCCCAGCACTCAGAAGGCTGCGGCAAAGGATCACAGTGAGTTCAAGGTCAGCCTGAGATGCATAGAGTTCAGGCTAGCCTGGGTTATATCATGAAACCCCATGTACTAATCAAAACTATCTAGAACAGAGTTGATAGAATGAATATTATTATAAAGGGGACTTATTAGATTGGCTTACGGGACACAGGCTGGGCAGTTCAACAATGGCTGTTTGCATGCTGGAGGCTGAGACTCCAGCAGCTGCTCAGTCCACAAGGCTGAATGCCTCAGCAGTCCCAATCAGGCCTTGAAGGCCTGGTGGATTTCTAGAGAATGGCTCATCCTCAGGCCACTTTGAAAGGCTGAAGAAGCTGAGTTCTGATGTCAGAGGAGGATGGCAGCCACAGGCTAGATGACTCACTAGTGAGGGATGAAGGTGGACAGGCAAAAGCAGTGGCATCTTCTCCCTCAGACCTCTACACCTGAGCTTCCACCAGAAAGTGCCACCCACCATGTGTAAAATGTGTTTTCTTGGGCAACTTGGACATGTGTAATCATGTCATTCCACATAACATAAAATATTCTGTTCATTGTGTTGACATATCAATCCACAAGACTGAGATGGGGTATAAATGCACAGGTTTCACCAAGTTGAAGGCAAGTTCTGGCTAAAATTGGGTTTAACTGTTCCCTGATTGTTTTACCTTATATATTCTGTTGATATCACAGAGACACAATTATATGAAAATGACATAACCCCTTAGCAAAGCTCCACCTGGGAATGGGGCTCAAGATATGGGTCGGGGCATAGTGAGGGAGAAAGCACTGTGAAAACCTGTCAAAAAGAGACTGAGAGGTGAAATGGAAGTAAATGATCCTTCTTGCTTGAAGAGCCATGGGGCAGGTGCCTGCCTTTGTCCCTCCTACGGGCATCTTTAGGGTCACTTCAATGACCAGCATAAACAGATTACAAGTGTTATGTGTTCCTCCTTTTCTCACCTGTCATTGTTGCAGGGACATGAACCCTGTGATAGGAAAGCACTAGCTACCCATGGTCATTTCAAATGAAAATTAGCTATACTGCATTTACCACCTATGCATCTGTGCCTTGTAGCCTCCCTATTAGACTGTACAGCCGTACAGCCCCAATGGACAAGAGACGGAAGAACACATGAGTCTAGCTGAAGGAGGTGGGTGCCCTGAGGCAACTCTGAGAACCTAAGCATGACTTCCAAGGAAGGCTCAGATGCAAAGATCCACATTACCCACAGTCCTCATGAGGCCAGAATCTGCTAAGCCTGCATCCGAGGCCCATGTTTCCTTATGTTTACTTATTTCAGAACTTGTAGACCAAACAAGACTGTGTACTTGATGCAACAGGCAGCAGGAACTCTTAGATTTATTTACAGGAGCAGGAACATGAAGACACTGGAAGTCTGGGAGGGACTGCCCCTTTGCTGGTTAGAGAGTGAACACAGAGGGGATGAGCTTGCTATGTCTTTCTGTATAAGGTGGTTAGAAAAGCACAAGTAAAACACCTATGTGTACTTCATGGCTCTGATATTTATACTAGCAAAAGTAATGTGAGTCCCACCAAAATAACCCTTTTAGAAGAAAGAGTCATTATAATCAAAACCCTAGGAAGAATTTTATATTCCTGACATATTTTAAACACATAAATATTGCAGGTTTTAAAGGTATATAACTAGGGCTAGGGGGGTAACTCAGTTGGTAAAGTATATGCTTTGCAAGAGTGAGGAGCTCAGATTGATCTCCAAAATTATATGTATGTCAGACTTGGAAGAGACAGAGGCAGGACAATCCCTAGCAGCCAGTCTAACCAAATTTGTAAACTCCATGTCAAAGATGAGAGACCCTGTCTCAAAAAAAAAAAAAAAATGGATGGGGGCTGGAGGGATTGCTTAGCAGTTAAGGAGCTTGCCTGCAAAGCCTAAGGACCCAGGTTCGATTCTCCAGGTCCCACATAAGCCAGATGCACATGGTGGTGCATGCATTTGGAGTCCATTTGCAGGGGCTACAGGCTCTGGTGCACCCATTCTCACTCTCTATCTCTGTCTTTCTCTCCCGTTCTCTCTGTGTCTAATAAATAAATAAAATAAATATTTTTTAAAAGGTGGATGGAGCCTGAGGAAGGTTGTCTTCAGGCTTCTACACACACATATATGTGCACCCACCCACACAATATACATGTTCACTCACCTACCTCTACAAACATACATATATATGACACCATGTCTCAAAAAAAGTAATTGTATAGAAAAGAACCATGTTGCATTCCCCCAGCATTAGCAAGATTGACAGCTCTTGTATCATGTAGGTTTTGTATCTGTATTTATAAACATACTCTGCTCTCTGGGCCATACAGGCCTTTGGGTTGTGTTTCTGCATGCATCTCTAACCCAGTGAATGATTCTTACTATTTTATATGCATTATTAAGCTCTCAGCACAGCAAAGCAATACTGTGCTCAAACATGTGTATTTACTATTTAAAGATATTTGGTGTTTTCACACTCCATATGTATAGAAATGCTATTTATTTTCAAACTTAAGACAATATAGGATAATTTCATAAGGTGCTTCCTTCCCAAGTTGGTGAAAGTGGTGATTTCTAATTTATGCCAGGAGTTCAGTCCAGGTCTAGCATCCACATGGTGGAGGTTTCTCTTTGTGGCATGTTTTGTTGCTGGAACAGAAATGACTTGGACATTTTCCTTCCATGTATTCAGTCTATGAATGTTTTCTCAGGAGTATTTGGTGAGTGTTCACATTGTTATATGTTGGGTCCTTATTTTCCTTTTTTTCCCTTCTTTTGGTATGTGTATGTATGTGATATGTATGTTATTCATGTGTGTGTCTGGGGGCTCACATGTGTGTTATGTATGTGTGTATCATGTAGAGGCCAGAGACTGATGTCAGGAATGTTTTTCACAATCCCGTTTATTTACTGAGATGGGGTTCTTGCTTGAATCCAGAGCTCACCTACTTGAATTTTCTACCTAGTCAGCTTGCCTGGGTATTTCCCCTCTCTGCCTCTGAAGAGCTGGGATTACAGATGGGATGCCATACCCACCCAGCATCAAAGTGGGTGCTGGGGATTTGCATTCCAGTCCTCATGCTTTATCCATTGAGCCATTTCCTTAGTCACCATGTCACTACATTGCTCTCCTTTGAGTATGAGAGAATGCAGTACTGTGTGAGTATCCCCCAGACATACTTGACAATTTACACTTCAATTGATCTTCTTGGCTTGCAGAGTAGGCTGGAATGCAGACAGACCTGCATGATGATGCCTTTAAGTAAAATAAATATTAATCAGGGCCTAGCATTTAGCTCAACTGTGGAGCATTTACCCAGTGTGCACAAGGCCCCATGTTCAAGCCCCAGCACTGTAAAATGAATGAATGAAATTGGTCCCTGGATGTGCTTAGCTTACCTAAGAAATGCTAAAACTTCAGTATTCCTAGTACAGTGTAAAAATACTTCCTAGCAAGGTGTGTTTACCAATATATGTAATTATAAAATTCAATTAGAAGAATAGATGCTTGAAACAGCCAAAATAGTTTCTAGGACAGAAGTGATGGAAGAAAGCATGTTCTGCAAATAAAGAGCTACATTCTTACATCAACAAGATGCTGAATGAAACTCGGGCAGCACTTTCCCCACCAGAGGCTATAGGCTGAAGGCTCATGCTGTGCCTGGCACTGCCAAGGTCTTGGTATCGAGCAAGCACCACTATATGCATCTGGTGTTTTCACACTCCCTGTGGAAATAATCATTCTGTCTAGTGTCTGGCAGTTAGAATAACACAAGAGCTTTGCATAAAGCTTGTGATAATTCAGCTTCTGAAGTTTCTGAATGTGGTCCTCTGATTTGTGCCAGAGGGTCATCCAAGCCCTCAACCTATGCAGGGTGGAAGTTTCTGCTTGTTTTGTTCTTGGGACAGAAATGATTTTTAAAACATGGAAGTCATTCACCTATTCTCTACCTGTTTCTTCAAGAGGATCCATGAATGTTCCCAGTGCTATAGTCCATCTTGCCCCTCTCATTCCAATGTGGGAGACAGAGGGACAAAGGTAGGAGGATGTGCAAGCAGAAGTGGTGAGGATCAACACTGAGGCGAGAGGCCCAGACATCTTTTCAGAAGAGCAAGTCAGTGATCAAGACTGTAAAACAGCACTGGAGAGATGGCTCAATGGTTAAAGGTGCTTGCTTGCAAAGCCTGACAGCCTGAGTTCAACACCCTAGTACTCATGTAAATAAAGCCAGATGCACAAAGTGGGACATGCAACTGGAATTAGTATGCAAGAAGCCCTGGCTCACCTATTCTTCCCCTTTCTCCCTCTCTCTCTCTTTTACTCTCTCTCTCCCTGCAAGTAAATATTTTTGTAAAGAAAGATTGTAAACCAATAACAGAATCATGTTATTTTAATACTTTAGTATGTATTAATGGTGATATTTCAAATTATTCCACAAAGGTTATTTGGATACTTTTATATTCATTTCTAATACAATAAAAATTAAATTTAAAAATTATTTTATTTACTTTTTGCATGTGTATGTGTGTATGTCTGTAAGTATGTGAATGCACATGTGTATGCATGGACACATGTGTGCATGTGTGTGTGGAGGCCAGAGTTCAATGTTGGGGAGTCTTCCTCAGTTACTCTCCACCTTATTCTTTGACACATGGTCTCTCACTGAAGCTGGTCCTCATTTTTTCAGTTAGACCAACTGGCCAGAGAGCCCCAGGAATCCTCCTGTCTCTACCTCCCCAGCCCTGGGATTATAGGAGTACAGCACCAGACCCTGTATTTTTCATGGGTGCTGGGGATCTTCATGCTTGCATCACAGTGTTTTACCCAGTGATCCATCTCCCCAACTTCTTATCTTTCCAGTCATCTAACCCCATTCCCTCAATAGAATACCTGCAGCAGGTGCTCCTTTCTCTCACATTCCTCTTTTCCTCCCCAGCACAAAGGAAATGCTCACTAAGCAGTAATTGGACATACATGGGTCTCGGCCAGTTGTTCAGAGGGTCCTCGCTTTGGTGGGTTCCTATTTCCCTGGTAAATGCCTGGTCCATCCCATAGCAGATGTGTTCCTCAGAAGTTATGTGAGTGGAATTTTCCAGGTCAAAATCTGCTTTCAGTGCATCCATGTGATTTTCTGTCTGAAATCTCCATTCCACATGGTTGCTCTGCCATCCCCTCAGCATCTGTTTTGATAATTTAGTCTGTGATACACCATCTTCTTTTAGGGAGTTTTGTGAGAACTCTGAAGTAAGTGTCAAGATTTGTCCTCAGAACAACATGCCTGGGAGCTTTGCCATTTCTTAGCCACACAGAGGAATGTTCTATCCTTGTCAGGCTATGACAAGCATTTGGGATCAGGAAACAGGGATTACTTGTGTCACAGGATCTTTGTCCTGTGGACACTGAGCTGACTTGGAAGGAATTTTCTAGGTAGTCCTATTGCTGGCATCCAAAGAACTCATCTAGCCACTGAGTTTGTTTCTATTTTTATGTGTGATTTGTGCATGCATATGCATGTGTGTTCAGGTACATGTGGGAGGATGCATGGATGAGCCAGAGGGGACAGCCTCCTGTGTGTGTCTCCCCTCAGGAATGCCTTCCCCCTCCTTTGAGACAGGGCCTTTTGTTGGCCTGGAGCTCACCAATTAGGCTAGATTAGCTAACAGAGAACCCCAGGGATACTCCTGTCTCTGCCATTCCAGTGCTGGGATTATAAACACACCACCACACTGAGAATTTATTTTATTTTATTTTTTGTCATGTGGCATGTATGTGTGTGGTGTGCTTGTATACTGTATACATATGTGTGTGCAGATGCATCTGTGCTACACACATGTGTGCAGAGACCAGAGGAGAAGCTCAGGTGTCCTGTTTTATCACTCTTCTGCATTGTATCCTTGAACTGGAGCCTCTCAGAGAACCTGAAGCTGCTGGGGTATCTTGTTTGTTTGTTTCTGTCTGACCAGAGAGCCCAAGCAGTTGTCCAGGCGCACTCTCCCCACCCCCACCTCCATACCCACCCCTAAGGTCTGAAGGTACAAGTGTATGTGGCCACACCAGGCCTTCAGGTTTGGGTGGCAAGTGCTCTTACCTGCTGAGCCATCTTTCCAGCCCCACCCACACCTGACATTTTTACCTGGGTTCTGGAGCTCAAACTGAGGTCCTCACACTTGTAAGACAAGTTCTTGCCTCCTGACCTATCTCTCCAACCTGATAAGGCACCCATCTTGAGAGATATTTCTACTAACTGGCTCTTCTTCAATTCCCAGGATAGACTACCACTCCCAAAGAGGAATTTATGGGCTTGCAAGTTCTGGAATAGGGCCAACTCTCAGTGTTGAGATAAATACCCAGAAGTCTACTGTTCATCTGGGGTGGTCCTTTGCCACTGCAGGGGCTTGTGACCCACTGACTCCCTACCTCCAGGTGTCACAGCCAGCAGTTTGGGCAACCTGCCAGCAGAGAGTATAGGAGCACTGAGGTATAACAGGCAAGCACAGAAGTGAGAAGGGTTCCTGGGCCTGGTGAAGATATGGAACCCTTCATCCCAGGAACCTCTCCAGCACACCTTTCATTTGGCCCCATAGGAGAGGATCACAGAGCTGGGGCTATGCAGGCTGAAACATTGGGAGATGCTAAATAACACAGTAACACAAGAGTTTGGTTTCCTCTATGCAAGCCTTGGGGGCAGGGTTTTGGGAAAGTTGCTAACTTGATGATCAGTGTTCCCAAAATAGTTCCCACCATTCTCTTTTGTCTTTTCCATCCCTGCTACAACAGCAAGTTAACTGTAGATCTTCCATCTACCAATAGAAACCTGATCTTCAGCTAGTATGCAGTTGATACCTTCTGTAGACCTGAGCTTGGAGGTGAACGGAAAAGCAGTCCCAGGGGCCTGGTTTCCCTCTTCCTCCCCACCCTCAGGCACTTGCTGTCCCAGAGCTGGCGAAGGGATCAATGCTACATGGAGTTTAAGGAAGCAGGAGAACAGAGGTGGAAGGGCTGATTGCAATTTCAACTCATTACTGTTTGACCTGAGAGGACTGGTTTAACCTCTCTGTGCCTGCATGTCCTCATTTGTAGAGTATAGCTGAACTATTCCATGTGGTTACTGTAAAGATTAAATGGGCTTTAATGCTTGTGAAACACATCTTTTAAAGATGCTGGCACATTAGAAGGTACTATAGCTGCCACCTTTAGGAACACACTCCCTTGAGGGCCTCTCTCTGCAGGATCCCAACTCCCCTCACGGCTTCTGCAAGTAAGTCCGCATGCCACAAAGATACCTGCACAGCCACGTACAGTGCAGTACTGGTCACAACAGCCAAGTTAGGAAACCAGTCTAGGTAGCTATCAATAGATAATTGGTACATATAGACAGTGGAGGTTCATTCAACTATAAAGAAGAGTGGAATTCTGTCGTTTGCAGGAAGCAAAATAAGCCAGACTCAGGCAAATACCATGTTTTTCTTATATGTGGACACACACACACACACACACACACACACACACACGAAGGTAGAAGAGGGACTATTTGGGAAGTGAAAGGGGACTAGTGGAAGGGGTAGCGGAGAGGGTAATAGGATGAGTAGACTCGAAGTCTGTGATACTCTCAAATGCCACTTTGAAACCCATTGCTTTGTACAGAGAATATGCACTAATGAAAAATTAAATAAATGAATTCTGGTCAATCAGCAACAGGGTCAGAATGCAATGCTTTTGCTAGAGCCAAAAAATGTGCAATTCAGCACCCACCCACACACACACACACACACACAAAATCTAAAGTTGACAAATGGTATTAAGTAGAAACATCTGGGTGTCATGAAGGAAGGCAAAGTCCAGGTCCACTGCCAGGTCCACAGACAATGAGAGGCTCGAAAGGCCTTAAATTGCAGTGCCTGTCTCTCCACTGCTGGTCCTAAAAACATGCCCCCAGTCCTAAAAACTGACATGACTCATGTTTTTTTTTTTTTTTTTTTTTTTTAAATTTTTATTGATTTTTAATCTTACAGACCAAAAAAAACCCCACCTGATATTTCCCTCCACTCCCCCATTCCACTTTAGAACTCCAGTCTCCATCATATCCCCTCCCTTTCTCCATTAGTCTCTCTCCTAATTTGATGACACTTTCTCACTAAGTTATTGGAAGCTTCCCACGCAAATGAAATAACATATAAATTTAAAAATATTATATATGTAAACTTGGCATAAATATTATATATTTCCCCCAAGATTTTTTCTTATAAGAAAATGCAAATTATATAACTCCCTTCTGTCATGTTGACCAAAAAACACTGATGTGGAAGAAATTGGACCTGAGGTTCACAGTTGGAATTTTGAGTTGCAGAAAGAATTATTTGCATTGTCAAAACAGCCCAGGGTGGCCTTCCTTCAAAGTGATGTGCTGGTCTAGGAGTGCAGGGGCTGGTTTAACCTCGCTCAGCTCACTGCTTACATAGGGTCTGCATCTGGGCCATGCTTTGCAGTTTAAGGATATGTGTCTTACCATCTCCCACTTGTACTTCCCTACTCTTCATCTTTAGCCTGACTTAGAACTCCTGGATTCAAGCTGCACCCTTGGACTTCCTCAGGCCCTTGTTCATGTATGCTCATCTGGGATTTTATTGCATATAACTTGGGAGGGTCATAACTTTATTTCTTCACATAATAATCTATTGGCACAAACACAGTTGTGATGATAAATTACTCTTTCCTCTGTATTTGATGCCCCTCCATGATAACGTGTGCATGTCCAATTCCTTCTCCCTTCCTTACACTTTGAGCTATATTAGTTCCTGTGTGCCACACAGTTTTACCTATGATGACTTTGTTATATTGTTATTCCCTTCTTCTTTGTTCTATAAAAACTCAAATTGGTCTTGTTCTTGTAAAGCCCTGTTGGTGCATATAATTTTATAATCATTTCTTCCAAATTACTCATAAAAATGTGTTGGAATTTTGCTTGAGAGATTCTCAACCTTGAATTTATATATAGATGATTTTAGGAAGGGTGGTAGAAAGTGAGATGGAGGGAAGAAGAAAGTGACAGAGGGAAGGAGCAAGAAAAGGAATAAGGAAGTGATAGGCAGATAGATAGATAGATAGATAGATAGATAGATAGATAGATAGATAGATAGATAGATACATACATACATACATACATACATACATACAGGATAGAGAAGATAATATGATATAGAGATATGAACTTACTAAGAAAATCAGGGACAGAAGGATACACTGAGCTAAAACGCTGGTGTGATTGCAGCATCCTCAAGGAATGAGTTTCTAGGTGGCAAAGAAGCAAAAAAATCTTACATTTCCAAGGTGGGAACTGGTCTTCCCCAGCTGTACTACCCGCCCACACGGACAACTCAAGACTCCCATCTTTCCCCAACATTAGACTGCATCCTCTCTCCACAGCCTCCTTACGTCCTCCACCAGCCTTCTGCTAGAAGACAAGCTAGACACTTTCCACCACCCCATATGATGGCAGGAAGAATCAGTGGAGATGTAGGGCATGTCTTCTGCTTGTGGTCTGTAAAAACTGTGCTTCCATGTATAGAAGAGGCTGGGGAGTCTTACTCACCTTGTTCATTGTAATCATAGCCACAGCTAGGTGATGTCTGGGGCTTTGGCAGACATCTTAGAAACATGAAGTGATGAGCTTCAGGAGGGAAAATGAATCACTAAGGAGGCAGACCCAAAAAAGGAAAGGCACCTCACCCTGGCTAGTGTCACTAAATTGGCCACCTCCCATACCATATATCTTTATGATTTAAACCAGTATCACGCTGTTGCTTATTTGAGGTAGCATACAATACCAGATTTTGGTATAATCCTTGTTGGCCCATGAGTGATGCTCCTGTCCTAGCATGGTACCTATCAAATGTTAGTTTACAATAAATGTCTGTGGCATAAAATCCAAGATGGATGTTGGGACCCCTGGGAAAGGAAAAGCACAGGAGTTTCAGGTTCTACACGTGCCATCTGCTCCAGGACTTTCTGATGTAGCAACTCAAAGCTGTGGCCCCACATAAATCTCTTGTGGAGGGTCTTGCCCTGGCTACTGGCAGTCTGACTGCTCAAACTGAGAGGGGCCCACTTACAGCCCAGAGCAGGAAGGTCCTGTGAGTTCTCAGAACCTGATACTTGGTGAATTCCACACTCAGTCCTGTTCTGTGAACTTTCGGAAGAAAATCACAGGTAGACAGTGCTGTGACATTATCTGTGGAAATCATTCAACTGGCCAACTGTGATCCCTGCTGGTGTTAGGCACATCCCTGTGCCCTGGGGAAGAAACACTAGGAGATTGTCCTTGTTATCATCCCAAATATCCAGCTCCCAGCTTCCCTGCTTATCTGTTTCGAAAGGTAGGTTTTAGGTTTTATCCAGGCCTATAGTATCATCCCAGGTACTCAGGTCAGATCTTAGGCAGGAGGATCACAAGTTAAAGACCATCCTGAGTGACAGTGGTAGAGCAATTGCTTAGTATAAGGCCTTAGGTTTAACCCATGTACTGACAAAACCAAGTGTAGGATTCATGTGATCCTCGGGAACAAAACGAGAGAGTGAAGTTCTCATGCTAACCTCCCCAATTGCCTCCAGGGCCACATTTCATTTAGTTTTATGAAATGAGTTGGAAAGGTTACATTCAGAACATGATTTATAAAAGGTATGCTTTGAAGACCCTGGGCGGCACAGTCACCATGACAGCTATTTTCTGACCCCAAATCACAGCCAGGCACCTGAAGAGTGGTAGATGTGAACTGTGCTGTCTCCTAGACAAGCAGGATGCTGGAAGCTCCTGGGGCAAAGCAGAATTTCCAAAAGCCATCTTGGAGAGGTTAATAAATACCTGCTAAGCTTTCTGTTCTGAGATGCCTGAGAGAAGGCAGATTCTGAGATAGAAAACTGGCTCCATCTGCACCTTTGAACCAGGGAACAAGAATGTAGCCAATGTCCCTTTAATAAAAAGAATTGGGCTGTTTTTCTGCTTGAGGCTCCAGAGAATATATGAGACATTAAATAGTTTCACCTTCAAACCAGTAAGTGTGTTTATGTGGCCCTTATCTAGTAGAAAAATGTTTTTATTTTTTGTGTATTGTTTTGGTTTGAATGTACAGCCCCATAGGCTCAGATGTGCTATTGAGACTGAGCAAGCTTCCAACTTGAGTCCCCAGTGGGCTGAGTGCTGCTGTGGAAGAGAGGTATGTCACGAGGGGTGGATCTTGTAGTCTAAACTTACTAGGTTTGTTCAGAGCCGTTTGAGCTCTAGAGGTTTTGTGGTGCTGGCTGTTGGTGGTATCTCTCTGCTTGGATCTATGGAAGGGAGCCAGCTTCTTCAATAATTGATGGTGTTCCCCTGGAATTTGTAAGCCTGAAATAAACCCTCTCTTCCTATAAGCTGCTTTTGCTTGTATTTTTATCCCAGCAATGAGGAACTTATTGCAACACACACACGCATGTAGAGGCCAGATGTTCATGTCAGATGTCTCAGTTATGCCCCACCTTATTCTGTGAGGCAAGGTCTCACTGAACCTAGAACTCACAGATTTGGCTAGACCAGCTAGTCCACAGATGTTAGGAATCCAACTCTGCCTGACTTACCGATGTGCACCACGTGGGTGTTGGGCATCTGAACTCAGGTCCTCATGCTTGAATAGCAAGCACTTAACCCATTAAGCCAACATCCCAGCTCCAGAAACAAATCTTAAGTAATTCAGGTGACAACCAATGGTACTGTCATTTTTATTTATTTATTTATTTACACTATAAAATAAAAACAAATATTGTGTCCTGGCCAGTTAGCTCAGTTGGTTAGAGTATGGTAGTAATAAAATTTAAAAACAATTTTATTAAAATTTTACATAATCTAAGCCAGGAATGCTTAGATGCATGCCTCAGCATTCAGGAGGCAGAGGTAGGAGGATTCGAGGCCAGCCTGGAACTGCAGAGTGAATTCCAGGTCAGCCTGGGCTAGTGTGAGATCCTACCTTGAAAAACAATTACATAATTCCCTCCCACCATCTTTCTTTGTTCTCCCCATCCTCTTCCACTGAACCCCCACTATTTTCCTACTATTTCCTCTTTTACATTGATGTCTTGTTTTTTGGCCCTCCTCCATCACCCAAGACTGTCATCATATCTCTTTGCATACACTCATAAGTTTCAGGAAAATATAAAATGACATAGACATAGAAATAACTGTGTAGACATATCTCACCTCCATAAAATTAATGAGACTGTAGTGCTATATTTGTTCTTGATTTTTTTTTTGTTAAGAAATAAACAGCCGGGCATGATGGCTAATGCCTTTAATCCCAGCACTTGGGAGGCAGAGGTAGGAGGATTGCCATGAATACAAGGCCACCCTGAGACTACGCAGTTTATTCCAGGTCAGCCTGGGCCAGAGTGAGACCCTACCTCTAAAAAAAAAAAAAAAAAAAAAAAAAAAGAGAGAGAGAGAGAGAGAAAGAAAGAAATAAAAATGTTCAGATATAAAGTCATTAAACATGTCGTGCCATTAGGTAAAGTTTCAAAATCCACTAGCAATGAATGCCTGGATAGTTGTCTTCCTTCTCATAGGAGTCCAGGGAAGGAATTCAGGTATTTCTCAGAGGCCCTGGTTCCTCTCTCTTGTTGCTTGATGTCACCTGTTCTCTTGTCCTCTAGAATAATAGGGCTCAGCACCATCAAGACTTCCTTCCAGGCATAGTGAGAAGAAGCAGGCAGGCCGACCAGCTGGTTCCTCTTATAGATGTGACCTTTGAGTTGCATAAATGGCTTATTCTCATTTTCCACTAGTTAAACCTCTGTTATACATGTACTTTGACCATATAGAATGACACACAGTGGGCATTTGCACCATCCTCAAAGCAGGGACTTCTGTTATTAAGAAGGAGCAAGGGCACTGCACTGAAAAGAAGGTGACAATTATGAGAATTGAGCCACATCTTGAGTCCCGCCCTCTCCCCACTGTCCCATGGGGCACTCTGCCTGCAGCTTGGCATGAACTTTTAAATACTACTCATTTATTCTAACTTTTCCTAAATAGAATTACCATGTTGTTCTATGATTTTTATTGAATTTTTTGAGATTTATGCATACCAGGGCACATAAATTTATTTTCTGAATCCACCTTCATGAAACCTAAAAACCATTGCTTGACTGGAAATGGTTGTCACTTTCCCCATCTCAACAGGACAAACTTAACCAAGGTGACCATCCTTGGCTGTGTCTCCATAAGTGCACTAAAGGGTTTCTCCCATGCATAAACCTGAAGAGCACTGGACTCCAGGTTATAAGCATCTTCTGTTTTATCAAGTGCAGGAAACTTCCTCTGCAAAGTGACCTCCTCAGTTTACAGCCTTACAGGAGAGTGGCATTTCTTATTATTGTGCCTTTTAATGTTGTCAAATGTTTTGGTTTGCCATGATTTAAAGGAGCCTTTAAATTCCATAACCAAAACTAATTTCCATCTTGCATCTTCTTGGAAGAAGGCATTCTTGGACGATGGATGGTCCTTCTACCTCAGAGGGATATTTCCATGTAGGGGCAGTGGCCTGATGCTGCTAGTCTTTGGTATTATTGTTTCTAGGAGCCCTGTCTGGTCAAGGTATAGTGTATACTCCATAAAACCTACCTGTGCTCTAATAACACAGCTTCAAGACATCCTCATCTATTTAGAGTCATGTGACCATCACTATGGTCTAGAGTAGAACTTTCCAAACCCGAGAAAGATTACTCTGAGCCTCAGAGTCTTCCCACAACCCTCATCCCTTGGTAAGCAGTGATGTCTCTGAGATTCTCTTCTGGCAGACATCTCAGAAAAGGAATAACACTGCTTGTGGTCTTCTCAACATGAATGTTCCAGCTGACATGATGCCTCCATGTTATTACAGACTTTGTGGTCATCTCGTGGCCACAGGGTGACACAGAAGTGCCTCCAAGCCAGGTACCATGTAGACACTCTCAGAGCCCTTCCTTAGCAATGCTCCTTCTGTTCACCCTCACATTTCATAAACCTTCCTTATATCTATCAGAAGACCCTCACAGGAATCCTCACACTTACTTTCCAGGAGAGCTCTGCCTGTTTTTGTAGTAGGGATTGAGGGGAAGAGTAGAGGGGAACACTTACTGTGCTTTTGACATCCACTGATCTGCAGCTACCACCTGGGAGGCCCTGGAGCTCTAGGGTCCAGTAGTATTTCAGCAGAAATAGAATTCCCGATGAGGCAGTTATCACAAGCTCATTTCATGTTTGGGCTGTGTATTCCCAGTTCCTAGAGGAACATATGGAAGGAAGCAGCAGTGGGTCAGAAGGAAACCTCTTCATGATTCTGAGCAGAACCGTAGATGGTAATGGCTGCAGCTGCTGGCTCAGAGGCCAGTTGCTTTTTCTTCCCCTCCCATCCCTCTGAGAATTGCACAGTTTGATCAATGGCTTAGCATTCTCAGCCTGTTACTGAAAGAAAAATATGCAATGCCACAAAGCCAGTCAGGGAATGAAGTCATTGAATTCAATTTGTAATTTTTCCTTATTAAAGAGGAAGAGGTGATTATGGAAAGCTGCTTTTTCAAGTTGTAAATGAGGGTCCTGTCAGGGAAAATATTTCTACTGGTGGGGCAGTGGATGTCTTTCCCAAGAGGCCTCACAGTTCGGGTCTGGGTTCTAGAGCGAGATTTATGTCCCCAGGAAGGACTCAATGGCAGAGCTTTGATAGTATTTCCTGCTCTTTCTTGTTCCCCTGTCATTGTAAGTTGTGGACACTTCTGAGTGATGCATGTCACTTGCATCAGGGAGCAGCATTCACCCCATAAGATGCTTGAAGCTAGTTGCTTCATCTTTATCTTCTGCAAGGAGAGGTCACACAATCCTTTCTGGAGGAGATGGAAGAGTTTCTAAGAATGGAAAAGATTAGTGCTCAAGGAAGCAGAGGCAATAGCAAAATCTTTGTTCCCCTCAAAAGAGAAACTGAGGCTGCGGAGATGGCTCAGGTGATACAAACACGAGGACTGGAGTTGGAACTCCATAAGAGCTGGGCTTAAGTGGCTCACACCTTTAATTCCAGTGCTGGGGAGGTAGAAATAGGCAGATCCATGGGGCTTGCTGGCCAGACAATATAGCTTCACTGATGAGATCCAGGCCAATGAGAGACTGTTGTAGTCCTTGTTGCTGGGATGAACATCCAACCAGACACAATTTATAGGAGGAACAGGTTTATTTCAGGCTGATGGAGCCAAGAGAAGTTTCATTAATGGCAGAAAAACTGGCTCCCTTTCATAGATCCAAGCAGAGAGACACCACCAAACAGTCAGTACCACAACAAGCGTGCTCTTCCAGAGCTCAAACTGCTCTCTCCACCCTTTGGGCTGGTCTCAGACCTGCCCCTCAGTGACACAAACCATTTAGAAGGACTCTGCCTGCTAGGAGCTCAAGTAAAAAGTTTAATCAAAACTGACTGAGTCTATGGGGCCAAATGTTGAAACTACCACAGAGACCCTATCTCAAGAAAGATGGATATTGTTGTTGAGGAACAACACCAGAGGTTGTCCTCTGGCCTCCATATGCTCACACGTGTGCATCAACACACATAGGAATACACATACACTCACACAACACACAAGCTGCAAGGGAAACTGCAAGTCTTCAGATCCACTGCTTTGACCCCAACTGTGGTGAGGAAGAGGTCAGAAAGCCCTTCTTGCACTCCAGCCTTGCTTCAACATAGACCTCCTGTTCTGGAAAGAAAACAAGTCTCCAGGAAGTCACTGCATTTGCATTTTAATCACTCAAAGGTCACTCCTACGGAGAAGACTGAAGTGCTTTGTTTTTAGTGCTGCATTGAATTCAGGGCCTCTGGGTGCATACCAGGATGCTAGGCAAAGTGCTCTGCCCTGGATGGTGCAAGGGTCAGTTCACTCATTCATTTGTGCATTCATCCACTCATTCCATGAGTGAGTGTTCTGAACCCCCACAATCACACAGGACAGGTTAGGCAAAGGAGATAGGCAGAAGCTGGCCTATGCCTCCATGGCATTAGGATGGGACTAGAAATGTGAAGACAAGGATAGGAACTGGATTTGTTGCTTGGATGGAACTCTAAGTGGTCCATATGACACGGGTATTGAAACTAGTGTTAATTACATGCTTATTGGAAAACTGAGGGTCTATCAATTAAAAGTCTAAACTTTCTGTAATCTGAGCTTCTAGAAAACATGTGTATATATATACATATGTGATCATGCAAACATGTTAACGTATGTAAACAGGAATCCATGTATGATGTATTTCTTCTCCACTGGACCTGATTCCCCCCTATACTGCATTGTTGCCTCCTAAAGGAAGAATGCACCCCCAGATTCACTGTAGCCCTTCCTTATAGTTTATTCCTCCACCGTGAAGAATTTCAGGTGCCATAAATTATCTATCTTGACTGATAGGTTTGTTTTTTTTGTTGTTGTTGTTGTATCTGATCCTGTCTTTTCGCTCAGGCTTCCTGTGTGCCTGGTCCTTGTGGGCTTTGAATTTCCCACATCTGGTGTAGAGCAGAGATACTCTTAAATGAGGAACGCATATACCAGTGTGCCTTGTACTCTGGAAAGTCTACTGATGTGTGGCATTGCAGTTGGGTTCACATTGCTGGCAGAAAACACCCAACCAAGATCAGTTTATGGGGGAAAAAAAAAAAGGATATTTTGGCTTACAGACTCGAGAGGAAGCTCCATGATGCCAGGGGAAAACAATGGCATGAGCAGAGGATGGGTATCACCTCCTGAGCAAATTCAGATGGAGAACTGCAACAGGAGAGTGTTCCAAACACTGGCAAGAGGAAGCTGGCTATAACACCCATAAGCCCACCCCTAACAATATACTGCTTCCAGGAGGCTCTAATTCCCAAATTGCCATCAGCTGGGGACCTAGTGTCAGATCACCTAAGTTTATGGGGGACACCTGAATCAAACCTTACATGTGTGAAATGAGAGAGAGCACAGGATTAGAAGAGGGGAAGATGCCATAAAGCAAGTGCCCACACTCCTGGTCAGGGCAGGTTATAATTCAGCATCTCCTAGAAACCCTCAGTGCAATATAGTTACCACCTGAACTGCCTGAGCTGCCAAGGAGCTAAGGACTCAATGGACCAAACTACTTGTTTTCAAAACTATATTCTGTTTACAGCTTGGACAAAATGACGCTTTGCCTGAGTTTCTTCATCTCTTACTGGAAAGACTAATAATCACTTCTTCAAAGGATTGTTTTGGGCTGGCAAGATGGGGCTGTGGGAAAAGTGAATGCCACAAAGCAACATCTCCTGCACTATATATGCCAGACACTGACACATAGACCCAACACTGGGAAGGAGAATCTTTCCTGGAGCTTGTGGGTTGCTGCTCTAGACCAGTTGGTGAGCTTAAGTTTCAGTGAGAGACTCTGCCTCAAAAAAGTAAGGTGAGGGCTGGAGAGATGGCTTAGCGGTTAAGGCGCCCACCTGCCAAGTCTAAGAACCCGGTTCCAATCTCCAGTTCCCAGATGCAAAGTGATGCAAGGGCGCAATGCAGCACTTGACCACAAGGGGGCGCACACATCTGGATTTCATTTGCAGCAGCTGAGAGACTACTGGTGCTCCCATCTCTATCTGCCTTCCTCTCCCTCTCTGTCTGTCTCTCTCTGTGTCTCTCTCCAAAAATAAAAAAATAAAATAAAAAGTAAGGTGAGAGCCGGGCGTGGTGGCACACACCTTTAATCCTAGCACTCGGGAGGCAGAGGTAGGAGGATTGCTGTGAGTTCGAGGCCACCCTGAGACTACATAGTGAATTCCAGGTCAGCCTGAGCTAGAGTGAGACCCTACCTCAAAAAAACAAACAAACAAAAAAAAAAGTAAGGTGAGAGCTAGGCATGGTGGCTCATGCCTATAATACCAATACTTGAGTTCCTGGTGTAGGAGAATCTCCGTGAATTCAAGGCTAACCTAGGTTACACTGAGATCCTGCCTCAAAAAAAAAAATAAGTTGGAGAGAGAGAGATGGAGGGAGATATCTTATGTTAACCTCTGTCTTACACATGTGTACCTGCACACACATGGAAGCCCATATACGTATAAACATGAATACATACACACATGCACAAAAAAGAGTTGTTTATGTACTAAATGAGAAGATACTTTAAATGGCTTAAAACAAGTAGCAAATACTTAATCTATGATGGCTATTTTAATTTTATTGATTGTATAACAATGGCTTTAGTGAAAAATTACTACTGTGATATTAGTGTAAGTGTTAGCACTGGTAATAGTGTTATTCTTGGTCAGTGTTGGTGTGGGGTTGATGGTGGTGTGCACGGTTGGTGTTGGTGGTACTATTAGTACTGGTGTCACTGTTGATGCTGGTGTTCATGTTGGCATTAATGTTTGTGTTAGCATTGATACTGGTATATTGGGATCCTCCCAAGCCTGGTAAGTTACTCAGTCACTCTGTTTTTATTATGTGATACCATAGCAATAGGAAGTTCTTCCATTAGTTGAGCTAAAGAATGTTCTTGGTTTCTTTTCATTGTCATGTCTTGGTGTAAATGGGCTGCATAGGGTGTGCATTCCATCTGCCAAGTGGCAATACAGGCCTGAGCAGCAGTGGGTTACGAGGGAAGTGTGTCTCCTGATTGGGCACTTCATAAGAGCACATCAAGAGAAGAAATGGAGGGAAGCCTGGAAACTGTTCCTCACCATGTGCTCTATCTCCAAGGGAAGTAAATTGGGAGGGTTTGAAGCTGTCTCTTGGGTGTTGATCCTGTTGAGGTGGCTGCCTGCTATGACAGAGTTGATCTCCGCCTTTTCCCTAATAGATCTCTCTGGGGAATAGTTAAGCATGCAGAAGTGATTGGCTATGGTTTGTGGCTCTCTGAAATGCAATCATAAAATATGCAGCATGAGATATTGTTTGCTTTCTGTGCAAACAATACAGGCTCTAAATTATTAAAATAAAGATAAGATGGAGAGCCCTTCTCATAGTTAATCTTGTCCTCTTACTCTCCCATCAGAATATAGGAGATTTGATTTGTGTTTCTGATTAAGTCTTGCTGCATACTTTAAAGAGGAAGGTCTTTTCGTCCTGTTCTCTCAAAAATCAACCAGTCATAGCAATTATGAGGCTGCTAGGTGGGCAGGAGGCAATAGAGCAAGCAGACTCCTTCCTTTCAAGTCACTGGAAGTAACCAAGATACAAAACTGTTTCTCTGCTAATGTTATTATGTAAATCTGCAGTCCAGGAGACTTCCAAAGCAACTTAACAGCTTGAAGAACTCATTACCATAGCGAGACAGGCAGGAGAGTGATTCTGAGAGAGATTTATCTATTGGAGACCATTTGAGATGAACAGAGCTCTTTTGGACTATGGATAACAAATGAGTTTTATAAGAAGGGCGGTTGCCCTAGTGAGGTAAACTAGAAAGCTGATGTATTTTTATAACCTCAACATTCTTTATTAATAGAAGCAAGGCATGGTGCCTCATGCCTGTCATTCCAGCACTGTAGATATGGAGGCAGGAGGATCAGGAGCTCAAGGTCACCCTCAGCTGCATAGTAAGTTGAAGGACATCCTAGCCCACATAAGATCCCTTTCCAAAAAACAAAACCAAAAAGATAACCTCTTAAATGGGGTAATTCATTTTAAAATGTAAGTATGCACATAAGTAGTCTAAAAGAATAGGAACCTAGGGAAGACCTGCCCAGAACTTGAGCCTGTAACATGTGTGACTCCCTGGAGATTCTGTAGGAACACATCCTGAATTAGGAGGGGTTGGTGGGTTGAGTAGCATCTATGAATTCAGCAACCCTGAGCAACACTGCCTGTGTACCACACTGTCTCTAGATTTGATAAAGAAGTAAGTGGATCTCCTTCCTGCCCACAGTGATGAGAAGTTGGATGTAATCCTTAATAGGACACTTTAGCCACCTTATATAGAATCCCCAAAGCTGAGCATTGTCATTTTATTTGTTGTCAGAAGCTCATGGGATAACTGATAGGACAGCAGGCTGGTTTGATCAGAGGCAGCTGAAATGATACATCCTTTTAGAATTAAAGCTTTATTAGTAATCTTATAGTACCATGACAAGGCTATGTGGTGGGGTCCCAAAACCAGAGACAAATGGAGAAAGATGGAGAAATTCAAAGAGTAAAGCAAGGTAGTTCCTTTTATGAGTTTCTGGGGGTGGGGAGGAGAGGTGTGTCTGGTAACAGACTACATGAAAGAAGTCACAGAGGCAATGGAGGAGACAGAGGGAGATAAAGAAGGCCACTGGTGGGCTGGAGAGATGGCTTAGTGGTTTAGGTGCCTGCCTGCTAGGCCTAAGAATGTCAGTTCCAATCTCCAGGTCCCACGTTTAGCCAGATGCAAAGTGATGCAAGGGCACAATGCTGCACTTGCCCACAAGGGGGCACACACATCTGGAGTTCGTTCACAGCAGCTGAGAGGCTGCTGACGCGCCCATCTCTATCTGTCTTCCTCTCCTTCTGTCTCTCTCTCTCCAAAACAAAAAAATAAAAAGAAGGCCGCTGGCCCTTCAAGAACTCCAAGGAGAGTGGCTTTCTGTTCCCTTCCATATGTGGCAGGGGTAGGGGTCAGGAGAGGCAGGAAGGCACCTAGATAAGAGCAAAGTTACAATTCAAGCTCAGGCAGCAGAGCCTCTTAAAATGACCACATCTATGTTCTAAGAGTAACTTTATATATATATTTGAGAGTGACAGACAGAGAGAGAGAGAGAGAGAGAGGCAGATATATGCAGAGAGAATGGGTGTGCCAGGGCCTCCAGCCACTACAAAAGAACTCCAGATGCATGTGCCACCTTGTGCATCTGGCTTACATGGGTCCTGGGGAATCGAGCCTCAAAACAGAGTCCTTAGGCTTCACAGGCAAGTGTTTAACCACTAAGCCATCTCTCCAGGCCTTAAGAGTAACTGTTTAAAAATATTTTATTTGTTTATGAATGAGAGAGACAAAGAGAGAGAGAGAGAATAGGCACACCAGGGCCTCTAGGCACTGCAAACGAACTCCAGACACATGTGCCACCTTATGCAGCTGGTTTATATGGGTACTGAAGAATCAAACAGCTGAGCCATCTCTCCAGCCTAGAGTAATTTTTGTTTTTTGAGTTTTCAGCCTTTTAGTCTGGAGAGACAATGAGGAAATGGTGTCAGTCCCCAGGAATTCTGACTAGTGGGAGCACCTTACAGATTGACTCATACTATTGGGACATGATTGAGATTCCTTGCTGGCTATTTTTTGTTTATCCCATTTGTTTTGTTTAATTCACTCTTAAAGTTTCACTGAGCCCTTTTCAGCTTTCATTAGTGGACTTAGCAGTTGAATATTTCACTTTCATTTTTATACATAAGTTTTGTTAATTAAAATATCTACCAAGCACTTTCAATACAGATCTTTATCAACAGGTTCTCTTTGCTCACAAAGAGTGGATTGAAGAAGACTTGGGGAATGTTCTCCTATCTTCCATGCATATATGGAATTTGGTCCTGAATTCAGTGAGAATTTTCCACACAAGATTTTATGGCTTTTGGAAAGTGTCAAGTGCAAGGTGACCACAGTATTTTCCAACCAGTGTTCCTCAACACTGGAAGGTATAATCCCTCAAGGATGCCTGTATCTGCCAGTGAATCAGACCGGGAGCTGTGGCTTAACTATGTGTTTTCATGTTTTGTACAGGTGTGTGATGTAGGCAGAACCACTGTTCTAAACTGGAATTCTCCCTTTAACAAAGTTTATAAATAGAGTTCACTTAACTGTAAAAGAAAGGGGTTTCTTAGAAATGTGGCTCAGCTCATGGAATCCTGCTGAAAGCAAAGGGTTTGCAAAAGGTATGAAACTAAAGATGTGCGTCTCCTCCACTGATGTCGCTAAACTCTGCACACTGTGGGCGGGTAGGTTTGGCACTCTGCCATCCTTCCTATGCGTTGTTGACAGCTGCACTTCCCAGAGAGTTTCTGGGTGTGACTTTGGTTTCTTCTGTACACATTTGTACATGTTCATGTTTGTGTAGGCACAAGTGTTTGTGTAGAAGCATACACGCTTTTGTGTGCACACATGTGGAGGCCAGAGGACAACTGTGGGAACTGTCCACCTCCTGTGAGATAGGGTCTGTCATTGCCCTTGAGTTCGCCAAGCAGGTGGGGATGGCTAGCCAATAAGCTCAAGGATCATCCTGTCATTGCCTTCCCAGCACTGGGATTACCACCATGTCTGATTTGTTTATTTTGACATGGGCCCTGGGGCATGAACCCGAGTCTTCACTAGTCAGAGGCACATGAGAGGATCTGGACTAGGGTTAGTCTTCTATGGAGAGAAGCAGTCAAGGGCACATTGCTGGTGCAGACTGGAGTTGGCAACTCTGAGGATCTGTTCCTGGTCGTCAGGCAGTCTACTGAACCCAAAAACTCATGGTGAGACAAGAGCTAGACACTCAGCTTCAAGTCTTCATTTAGCTGTCTCGCTGACCCTGCATGGCATGGGAGCTCTGACCAGGCCTACAGAATCCAGAGTAAAAGTTCTACTGAAACCCTGAGAGCTGAGAGGAAAACAGATTTCTTTAATGCCAAGAGCCACAAAGAAAACCGAACTCTGCCCAATCCAGAGTATGTGGCTCTCAGGAGGTCATAAGCACTCTTCCTCTCCATTCTCATGTTTTACTGTTTCAAAACCTACGTATGGGGGCTGGAGAGATGGCTTAGTGGTTAAGGCACTTGTTTGCGAAGCCAAAGGACCCCGGTTCAATTCCCTAGTACCCACATAAGCCTGATGCACAGGGGTGCGCATGCATCTGGAGTTCGTTTCCAGTGGCTAGAGGCCCAGGTGCACCCATTCTCTCTCTGTCTATCTCCTCTCTATCTCTATCTCTCTTTGCTTGCAAATAAATAAACAGAATAGAATAAATTTTTAAAAATTAAAACCTATGTATGGCTCTGAGCAAGACTTGGAGACAGCATCATGCTGGATTGTGAAAGGGCTGGATTTTAACTATGTTACATAGATGTTTGTAACTATTACTTGTTCTAGAAAACTGTTTACTATCCTTAACATGGCTCTTTTATAAAGACACCAATGTCTTTATGAAAGTTTGATTACAATTATTCACGGTCTGAAATAAAACCAACTTACTCATTAAAATTCCTTATAAGATAGACAATGTTGAGAAACCACTGTATGAAAATTAATCAACCTTTGTCACCACCTCTCTGTGCCATAAGATGATACACATGCTTATGGCATCATCATGATTCCTTTTCCTCTGTGCTCTCGGAAGCCTAGAGGCAGGACCTCCCTCCCTCTTCTCTTTTCAGCTGGTTCCATCAAGTCAATGTCTCTTTTACACTAGAATTCCTGGCCTTTGTGTTGTTTGGCCCTAAGTGGTTGGGCTGTGCTTGTCCACTTCACAAGTGACCCAGAGCCTCCCTGCTGGGCAGTGCCTACCCAGCTCTATTTCTCAAATATGATGGACAACTAGTGATTAGTATTTTGTTGGAGCAAGTCTTCAAGCTGTAAGTATTGCCTGGAGATGATTTTCCCGTGATGATTATAGTAATACTTGGTAATTGAATACCCCTTGTCAACTTAATGGACTGGAAGAGATTTTAGTGCTCAAAAAACTGTGATCAGATGTTCTAATCTTGATTAAAATGGCTATGTCTTGAAGGTGGTAAATTTCAAAGAAGAAGCCTTGTAAACTGGCTCCTGAGATGATGTTTGATTACCAGATAGAAGTGGGGAGATATAAATGGATTGCAGGATTTAAGTTCTTTTCAGCAGCAGAATGGAAACTTCGATTGCCACTAAATTTAATAGGTTTTCACAATACCCACACCGTGACAACAGCTTTTCACTTATGTTTAAGAGTATGGCAATTATCCTCCTGGGTAGGACTCAGAAGAAATGGATGCATACAAGTTAGCAAAAGATGTATTCTTGGTGCGCCTAGTGTGTACACTCCCATGGTGAGCTCCACAATGCGTATCAGCAGGAAAAGGAAAAACTCCACTGTGGTGTGTACCCACAATGGAATACTATACACCAATGATTGTTGATGATCTGAAACTGCATGCAGCAACAGCTTGTGTTAAATAAAAAAGCTAGACACAGAAAGTTGCAATCTGTAACTCCATTATTTAAGAAACCAATGCAGGCAAAAAGAAGGAATGTGGGTGTGGCATGGCAAGGAAAACTGAGACCAAAGCAAGACTGAAACCTAGCAGGCCAACACAAAATCCTGCAGACATCTGGGATTCTCAGTGCCATGCATCTGGGCTCCAACAGCCTTGGAATTCCCATTCCTCCAGTTTTGCCATCTGTAGTACAAGCAGCCTTTCTCTTGAGCTGGCTCCACTCTGTGCCTGCAGCTCTCTTCAGTGGATGTCCCACTGTCTTGACAGCTCTACCACACTTGGATGTCCATTACAACTTAGGCTTTACCTGCAGTTTCTCAGTGGTCTCTCAGGGACTGCTTATGGGGAATCTAACTCTGCCACACGGTGTCTAGCCACAGCAGCTTCCTGGAACCATGGTGCAAGCCTTTGTAACTACATCACTCTTACATCCTGCATGCCTACAAAACAAGCTCCAAGTGGGTGACACTGCCAAGTTATACTGCCAGCTAAGTATATAGTCTGCCCCTTCTACCAGAGCCGTATTAACCTTTGTGTGCCTTCGTGGCAAAACCCGGGAAAACACTGTCCTTGGCAGCTATTTTTGAGCACGGAATACCTTCAGTATTTTAGTTCAGGTTTTCTTGTCTCAACTGAAATTTCGGTTTCACAAGTTAGGGACTTCCCTAGGAATAGTCTTGCCTTCAGGGCATGCTTTTTACTGTCTCATGTGCAGCACTAGATTTCCCTTTAAGGACTGTAGCTACCATCTCTGTCTTGTTGCATCTGTAATCTCATATGCCTTTCCTCACCAAACTGCACATTTTTCATGTATTTCTGCTGTCTTACACTGCAGATTTGGTAAAGAGCAGGCGGCAAGCAATAACTGGCCACCTTTTGTTTTGGAGGTACTGCCTTTAATTTCTTCTAACAAAAAAAACTTAGTACATTACCACTAAGGTCAACTTCACTCAGATCCTGAGAAGTGTGACAGAATGAAGCATGAGTGGCTGCTTGTTCGTTTCTCAATAGAGTCCTTCTCTTTTGAGACCTCATAGATGAGCCTCTATGTCTTCATTTCTTTTGGCATTTTGGTCTCCCAAACTCCTGACAGAATGATCAAATAAGCTGTGCATACAGAATTCCAGGGCTTCCTTAGCCTAAAGTTCCATTCTCCCCACAAACCATTTTCAAAGACCTATGAACTTCATGGTCGCAGTAGTGGCCCCTCTCCCCTTTAATAATTTACTGATTAAGTTACTTTGCTCATTGCTGTGACAAAATATCTGACAAAAGAAACTTTAGGAAGGAAAGATTTGTTTTGATACCCAATTTGAGAATATAGTCATTAAAGTGGGAAGGGCATGGCAGCAGGAGCATGAAATGGCTTGTCAGATTGCACCCACAGTCAGGAACCAGAAAGAGATTAGTGCTGCTGCTCAGATAGCTTTCTTCTTCTTCTTATGCAGTCTGGTATCCTGACCCATAGGATGGTGCCACCCATATTGAGAGTAGGTCTTCCCTCCTCAATTAATCTAATCTAGAAACTCCTTCACAGACATGCCCAAGAGTTTATCTCCTGAGTCATCCTAGGTCCCTTCATTCTAAATCCCTTCAAGTTGACAACCAGCCGTAAGAGTTAGTACAGATAAAGTACCTGGTGGCATAACTGCTCTTAGTAACCACACTGGTTTAAACAGAAAAAGAATGTCTGGAAAGATGATTTTGAATACAGCAATATTTAGGAATTTCTGTGTATGTTAGCTATCTTCCACCTCCTTCCTTATTTCTCAGGAGTGATTGAATGACTGGGTGGCTGATATTTTCTTCCAGCTTAGAGAAGCACTTCTGATATTTAGGGAAGACATGCAAATGACCTCCTTCACACACTTATCTAAATGACCCATTCAAATGATTCTCAAGTGGTTCAATATCTATTTTGCCTCTTTAACTTTAAAGTACTTATGATCCAGCAACAAGGAGGAATGACCTGTTGACATATGTAGCAGCTTGGAGGAATCGCTAGAAAATTATGTTCAGTGGAAACAAGAATGCAGTTCTTAATGATTACACCCGATATTATTCCATTGATGTAATGTTTCTGAAATGATAGAAGTCTGTATGTGGAGGACAGTGGTTGTCAGGCATTAGGGGTATAGGGCAGGAGGAAAAGAGAAGAGAGATCTATCTGCAAAAGTTCAACATGAGGATCCTTCTAAGGACAGGACTGGAGTTTTTTGATCACAGTGATGGACATGCAAAACAGTATATGTGATGGCAATGGTCACATAGAAACACACAGACACGTGCACAGCAAGTAGGTAGTCTGAGGAGAACCTGTGGGTGGTGCCCTGCTGCATTCTGTCTGTGACTTGCTGTATTGTAATGTACCATGTTGTCATCAGGACAGCAAGTGAAAGGGCAAAAATGTCACTCTCTGTTATTTCTGATAGCCACATAAGAAACTACCATCATCTTAGCATAAATTACAGTGATAATGATGACTGGTATGATCAAAATGGAGACTTGATTTATGGACATTTTTAAATCACATCCTGTAAGAAATAAGTTTTCTTCCTGAGATTAACCATTTGTTTACTGAATGAATCCTGAAGATAGTTTATTATCTATTTGTATAATTTGTTAAATTATCTTATTCTTTGGGGTCTGATATAAATGGACACTTTTATTATCATATTCTATTAGATCCAAAATGGCAACATTTCTAAAATGTACTATTATTTTGAATACCAGTAAGAAAACATTTCAACTGTGAGAAAACATTATTATTATTATTATTATTATTATTATTATTATTATTTTTTTTTTGGTTTTTTGAGGTAGGGTCTCACTCTGGCCCAGGCTGACCTGGAATTAACTATGTAGTCTCAGGGTGGCCTTGAACTCATGGCAAACCTCCTACCTCTGCCTCCCGAGTGCTGGGATTAAAGGCGTGCGCCACCACGCCCAGCGAAAACATTATTTTTTTTATAACTTTTTGCTTAAAGTCACATTTAGACTGAAGTTTTTTTTTTTTTTAAATAACATAACAGGACTGGAGAGATGGCTTAGCGGTTAAGGCGCCTGCCTGCTAAGCCTAAGAACCCGGTTCCAATCTCCAGGTCCCACGTTTAGCCAGATGCAAAAGTGACTCAAGGGCACAATGCTGCACTTGACCACAAGGGGGCGCACACATCTGGATTTCATTCACAGCAGCTGAGAGACTGCTGGCACACCTACTCTCTATCTGTCTCCCTCTCCCTCTCTCTCTGTCTGTCTCTCTCTGTGTCTCTCTCAAAAATTAAAAAAATAAAAACATAACAATGTATAAATAAATCAGTTATGACATTTATAACTTCTTCACATAGAGTGTGAGTTTTCTGAGTTACATCAGCAATAAGTTCCCATGACACATTTTTCCAAAGTGATGCCCTTTTCCTTCAATGGCAAGTGCTTTGTAAAAAAGACTGACTACTGTCTCTGAAATCTCCTTCCAAGTCCATGTGGTCCTTCTTTAAATAATATTCAGGCATCCTTTCTATGAATGTAGGTGGTATGTATGGGTGTATATGTGTGTTTACATGTGTGTGTACATATGAGTCCACATGTGTGCAGGTATGTGTAGGCCAGAAGTTGATCTTGGTGTCTTTCTCATCACTTTCCACTTGATTTTACTGAGATAGAGTTCTTCACTTGAACCCAGAGCTCACCAAGTTATCTAACCTAGCTAAACCATTTGTCATGTCTCTGCTTTCTAAGCTGTGGTACTACATACAGGCCACCATGTCCACATGGCATTCACTTGGGTGTTAGGGGTGAAAACTCTCCATACTTGCAGAGTGTTGGGCCTTGCTAGTAACAGGCTGGACCTGTGAGGAGGCTGGCCTGAACTATTGGACATGGCCAGGGACCCTGGGCTGTGGGGTTGCAGCTGGTCCTATGTCAGGAGTCCCTGGCGACAGTGATGGCCTTCCCTGCGTTGTAGATTGTAGTGTACTGTCATCGCCCAGAGTGGGCAGAACTGGTGAGGCCCTCCCCCAGATCCCAAAAGGCTCTGACCATTCCATAAGTCAGACTTTGCCCCCCACAGTTCCTGACCTGTGGCTAGCTGCCCAAGAGACCCTCATGTGGCTGGAGTCATGTAGCCTTTCACCCTGTCTCTCTCATCCCCCACAGTCTTTGAAGTCACAGCCTTCCGCCCTTGCCCTTCCCCTTCCTTTATCCTTCTTCCATGGCTTTGAAGTTACTAGTTCTTCCGCCACCTAGGTAACAGCCCATAAACTATGCATCTGATTGTCATATAGTCTATATGTGCCATCTCAACCTTCCCCAAGTGTTTATAAACCCACTCCCCTTTTGAATAAATGAGTGCTGTCCATCAGATGGTCTCCCGGGTGTTCCTTGCCCGTCATGTTTGTGTCACACTCACCCGCTGCTCCAGGAAGGACCCTGCTGCTTCCCTCCCAACTCCTCTTTACCTTGCCTGGGACGTTGGTGGCCCACGACTCTGGGAATGGTAACAGTAACCGGTAACGACCCACAGCAGAGCAAGAGCTTTATCATTGAGCATCTCTGCAGCCCTAGCACTTTCTGTATATCAACAGATGCCAATGGAAGGTTTCCAGACACAAACAAGACTCATGTTCCTCCCTCATCTTCTTTGAATTTCATTATTGATGAAAATGTCCAAGGGGTTCAGCTACCTTCTTATGCCATCAGTGAAGACAGCTATTCACAGAGGCACAGATATAGCACTGCCATCCAAGATCAGAGATGCTAAAATGCAAAATTTTAAAGACAGTCTTTATCTCAGAACTGATGTGGTACAGAAAATGCCATGTCTGTTTCTGAGGAGTGATGTCATTCCTCACGTCGAGGATAACATAGACAGATCTCACAGGCCAGAGCAGGTTAGCTCTGATGACCACCTGACTAGGATACAGTACCCTTTACAGTGCAGCAAGGTGGCTGTGATCTGAGTGTCTGTGTCTCCTGCAAATCCACATATCAAAACTTAACTGTCTAGGCAATGGTTTTAGGAGGTGGGCACCTGGTTGGTAATGGGGGCATGAATTGCATGGATGGGATCAGTGACCTCATAAAAGAAACCAAAGAACCACCTTGCCCCTTCAGAGACAGCACTATTAACCAGAGCTTATGGACTCAGAAACAGCACCATCTGTGACTCAAAGCTTACAGACTCAGAGACAGCACCATCTGTGAACCAGAGTTTATGGATTCAAAGAGAGCACCATCTATGAACCAGAGCTTCCAGCCCTCGAGTCTGGGGTGTTTATAACATCCCCACCCCAGTATCGTAGATACTGATAAGGGCCTGTGTGCTGTGCCTCCCAACAGCGCATCTCTCCCTCTTCATTCTCTCACATGGGTGAGCACCACCACCTACCTCTTGTCAAATGAATATTTTCAGGGAGCTTCTTTTGTGAAACCAGCTGCTCAGGACAGGGGTGCTGGAGTCCTGCCTCCTTGATGCCACACAGATACACAGATGTAGTTTCTGTGATTAATTCTCAAGTGACTGCTACTGCTACATTTCCCAGTTATATCTGGTAGTGAGAGACATCTTGATCACCACTTCATTCATTGATTAATTGATTCATTGTTCTTTCTAAGTTCTTGACATGCAGCTGGCACCATCCAAAGCACTGCACAGTGAGACTTTTCTCCTTCTTTTTCTCCTTCTTCTCCTCCTCCTTCTTCTTCTTCTTTGGAAAGAGTCAGAGAGAGAGAGAGAGAATGGAGGCACCAGCAGCCTAAGATGATACACATGCTTATGGCATCAGCCTCAAAACAGAGTCCTTAGGCTTCACAGGCAAGTGTTTAACCACTAAGCCATCTCTCCAGGCCTTAAGAGTAACTGTTTAAAAATATTTTATTTGTTTATGAATGAGAGAGACAAAGAGAGAGAGAGAAATAGGCACACCAGGGCCTCTAGGCACTGCAAACGACTCAGACACATGTGCCACCTTATGCAGCTGGTTTATATGGGTACTGAAGAATCAAACAGCTGAGCCATCTCTCCAGCCTAGAGTAATTTTTGTTTTTTGAGTTTTCAGCCTTTTAGTCTGGAGAGACAATGAGGAAATGGTGTCAGTCCCCAGGAATTCTGACTAGTGGGAGCACCTTACAGATTGACTCATACTATTGGGACATGATTGAGATTCCTTGCTGGCTATTTTTGTTTATCCCATTTGTTTTGTTTAATTCACTCTTAAGTTTCACTGAGCCCTTTTCAGCTTTCATTAGTGGACTTAGCAGTTGAATATTTCACTTTCATTTTTATACATAAGTTTTGTTAATTAAAATATCTACCAAGCACTTTCAATACAGATCTTTATCAACAGGTTCTCTTTGCTCACAAAGAGTGGATTGAAGAAGACTTGGGAATGTTCTCCTATCTTCCATGCATATATGGAATTTGGTCCTGAATTCAGTGAGAATTTTCCACACAAGATTTTATGGCTTTTGGAAAGTGTCAAGTGCAAGGTGACCACAGTATTTTCCAACCAGTGTTCCTCAACACTGGAAGGTATAATCCCTCAAGGATGCCTGTATCTGCCAGTGAATCAGACCGGGAGCTGTGGCTTAACTATGTGTTTTCATGTTTTGTACAGGTGTGTGATGTAGGCAGAACCACTGTTCTAAACTGGAATTCTCCCTTTAACAAAGTTTATAAATAGAGTTCACTTAACTGTAAAAGAAAGGGGTTTCTTAGAAATGTGGCTCAGCTCATGGAATCCTGCTGAAAGCAAAGGGTTTGCAAAAGGTATGAAACTAAAGATGTGCGTCTCCTCCACTGATGTCGCTAAACTCTGCACACTGTGGGCGGGTAGGTTTGGCACTCTGCCATCCTTCCTATGCGTTGTTGACAGCTGCACTTCCCAGAGAGTTTCTGGGTGTGACTTTGGTTTCTTCTGTACACATTTGTACATGTTCATGTGTGTGTAGGCACAAGTGTTTGTGTAGAAGCATACACGCTTTTGTGTGCACACATTTGGAGGCCAGAGGACAACTGTGGGAACTGTCCACCTCCTGTGAGATAGGGTCTGTCATTGCCCTTGAGTTTGCCAAGCAGGTGGGGATGGCTAGCCAATAAGCTCAAGGATCATCCTGTCATTGCCTTCCCAGCACTGGGATTACCGCCATGTCTGATTTGTTTATTTTGACATGGGCCCTGGGGCATGAACCCGAGTCTTCACTAGTCAGAGGCACATGAGAGGATCTGGACTAGGGTTAGTCTTCTATGGAGAGAAGCAGTCAAGGGCACATTGCTGGTGCAGACTGGAGTTGGCAACTCTGAGGATCTGTTCCTGGTCGTCAGGCAGTCTACTGAACCCAAAAACTCATGGTGAGACAAGAGCTAGACACTCAGCTTCAAGTCTTCATTTAGCTGTCTCGCTGACCCTGCATGGCATGGGAGCTCTGACCAGGCCTACAGAATCCAGAGTAAAAGTTCTACTGAAACCCTGAGAGCTGAGAGGAAAACAGATTTCTTTAATGCCAAGAGCCACAAAGAAAACCGAACTCTGCCCAATCCAGAGTATGTGGCTCTCAGGAGGTCATAAGCACTCTTCCACTCCATTCTCATGTTTTACTGTTTCAAAACCTACATATGGGGGCTGGAGAGATGGCTTAGTGGTTAAGGCACTTGTTTGCGAAGCCAAAGGACCCCGGTTCAATTCCCTAGTACCCACATAAGCCTGATGCACAGGGGTGCGCATGCATCTGGAGTTCGTTTCTAGTGGCTAGAGGCCCAGGTGCACCCATTCTCTCTCTGTCTATCTCCTCTCTATCTCTATCTCTCTTTGCTTGCAAATAAATAAATAGAATGGAATAAATTTTAAAAAATTAAAACCTATGTATGGCTCTGAGCAAGACTTGGAGACAGCATCATGCTGGATTGTGAAAGGGCTGGATTTTAACTATGTTACATAGATGTTTGTAACTATTACTTGTTCTAGAAAACTGTTTATTATCCTTAACATGGCTCTTTTATAAAGACACCAATGTCTTTATGAAACTTTGATTACAATTATTCATGGTCTGAAATAAAACCAACTTACTCATTAAAATTCCTTATAAGATAGACAATGTTGAGAAACCACTGTATGAAAATCAATCAACCTTTGTCACCACCTCTCTGTGCCATAAGATGACACACATGCTTATGGCATCATCATGATTCCTTTTCCTCTGTGCTCTCGGAAGCCGAGAGGCAGGACCTCCCTCCCTCTTCTCTTTTCAGCTGATTCCATCAAGTCAATGTCTCTTTTACACTAGAATTCCTGGCCTTTGTGTTGTCTGGCCCTAAGTGGTTGGGCTGTGCTTGTCCACTTCACAAGTGACCCAGAGCCTCCCTGCTGGGTAGTGCCTACCCAGCTCTATTTCTCAAATATGATGGACAACTAGTGATTAGTATTTTGTTGGAGCAAGTCTTCAAGCTGTAAGTATTGCCTGGAGATGATTTTCCCGTGATGATTATAGTAATACTTGGTAATTGAATACCCCTTGTCAACTTAATGGACTGGAAGAGATTTTAGTGCTCAAAAAACTGTGATCAGATGTTCTAATCTTGATTAAAATGGCTATGTCTTGAAGGTGGTAAATTTCAAAGAAGAAGCCTTGTAAACTGGCTCCTGAGATGATGTTTGATTACCAGATAGAAGTGGGGAGATATAAATGGATTGCAGGATTTAAGTTCTTTTCAGCAGCAGAATGGAAACTTCGATTGCCACTAAATTTAATAGGTTTTCACAATACCCACACCGTGACAACAGCTTTTCACTTATGTTTAAGAGTATGGCAATTATCCTCCTGGGTAGGACTCAGAAGAAATGGATGCATACAAGTTAGCAAAAGATGTGTTCTTGGTGCGCCTAGTGTGTACACTCCCATGGTGAGCTCCACAATGCGTATCAGCAGGAAAAGGAAAAACTCCACTGTGGTGTGTACCCACAATGGAATACTATACACCAATGATTGTTGATGATCTGAAACTGCGTGCAGCAACAGCTTGTGTTAAATAAAAAAGCTAGACACAGAAAGTTGCAATCTGTAACTCCATTATTTAAGAAACCAATGCAGGCAAAAAGAAGGAATGTGGGTGTGGCATGGCAAGGAAAACTGAGACCAAAGCAAGACTGAAACCTAGCAGGCCAACACAAAATCCTGCAGACATCTGCGATTCTCAGTGCCATGCATCTGGGCTCCAACAGCCTTGGAATTCCCATTCCTCCAGTTTTGCCACCTGTAGTACAAGCAGCCTTTCTCTTGAGCTGGCTCCACTCTGTGCCTGCAGCTCTCTTCAGTGGATGTCCCACTGTCTTGACAGCTCTACCACACTTGGATGTCCATTACAACTTAGGCTTTACCTGTAGTTTCTCAGTGGTCTCTCAGGGACTGCTTATAGGGAATCTAACTCTGCCACATGGTGTCTAGCCACAGCAGCTTCCTGGAACCATGGTGCAAGCCTTTGTAACTACATCACTCTTACATCCTGCATGCCTACAAAACAAGCTCCAAGTGGGTGACACTGCCAAGTTATACTGCCAGCTAAGTATATAGTCTGCCCCTTCTACCAGAGCCGTATTAACCTTTGTGTGTCTTCATGGCAAAACCTGGGAAAACACCGTCCTTGGCAGCTATTTTTGAGCACAGAATACCTTCAGTATTTTAGTTCAGGTTTTCTTGTCTCAACTGAAATTTTGGTTTCACAAGTTAGGGACTTCCCTAGGAATAGTCTTGCCTTCAGGGCATGCTTTTTACTGTCTCATGTGCAGCACTAGATTTCCCTTTAAGGACTGTAGCTACCATCTCTGTCTTGTTGCATCTGTAATCTCATATGCCTTTCCTTACCAAACTGCACATTTTTCATGTATTTCTGCTGTCTTACACTGCAGATTTGGTAAAGAGCAGGCGGCAAGCAATAACTGGCCACCTTTTGTTTTGGAGGTACTGCCTTTAATTTCTTCTAACAAAAAAAACTTAGTACATTGCCACTAAGGTCAACTTCACTCAGATCCTGAGAAGTGTGACAGAATGAAGCATGAGTGGCTGCTTGTTCGTTTCTCAATAGAGTCCTTCTCTTTTGAGACCTCATAGATGAGCCTCTATGTCTTCATTTCTTTTGGCATTTTGGTCTCCCAAACTCCTGACAGGATGATCCAATAAGCTGTGCATACAGAATTCCAGGGCTTCCTTAGCCTAAAGTTCCATTCTCCCCACAAACCATTTTCAAAGACCTATGAACTTCATGGTCACAGTAGTGGCCCCTCTCCCCTTTAATAATTTACTGATTAAGTTACTTTGCTCATTGCTGTGACAAAATATCTGGCAAAAGAAATTTTAGGAAGGAAAGATTTGTTTTGATACCCAATTTGAGAATATAGTCATTAAAGTGGGAAGGGCATGGCAGCAGGAGCATGAAATGGCTTGTCAGATTGCACCCACAGTCAGGAACCAGAAAGAGATTAGTGCTGCTGCTCAGATAGCTTTCTTCTTCTTATTGTGCAGTCTGGTATCCTGACCCATAGGATGGTGTCACCCATATTGAGAGTGGGTCTTCCCTCCTCAATTAATCTAATCTAGAAACTCCTTCACAGACATGCCCAAGAGTTTATCTCCTGAGTCATCCCAGGTCCCTTCATTCTAAATCCCTTCAAGTTGACAACCAGCCGTAAGAGTTAGTACAGATAAAGTACCTGGTGGCATAACTGCTCTTAGTAACCACACTGGTTTAAACAGAAAAAGAATGTCTGGAAAGATGATTTTGAATACAGCAATATTTAGGAATTTCTGTGTATGTTAGCTATCTTCCACCTCCTTCCTTATTTCTCAGGAGTGATTGAATGACTGGGTGGCTGATATTTTCTTCCAGCTTAGAGAAGCTCTTCTGATATTTAGGGAAGACATGCAAATGACCCCCTTCACACACTTATCTAAATGACCCATTCAAATGATTCTCAAGTGGTTCAATATCTATTTTGCCTCTTTAACTTTAAAGTACTTATGATCCAGCAACAAGGAGGAATGACCTGTTGACATATGTAGCAGCTTGGAGGAATCGCTAGAAAATTATGTTCAGTGGAAACAAGAATCCAGTTCTTAATGATTACACCCTATATTATTCCATTGATGTAATGTTTCTGAAATGATATAAGTTTGTATGTGGAGGACAGTGGTTGTCAGGCATTAGGGGTATAGGGCAGGAGGAAAAGAGAAGAGAGATCTATCTGCAAAAGTTCAACATGAGGATCCTTCTAAGGACAGGACTAGAGCTTTTTGATCACGGTGATGGACATGCAAAACAGTATATGTGATGGCAATGGTCACATAGAAACACACACACACACACACACACACACGCACAGCAAGTAGGTAGTCTGAGGAGAACCTGTGGGTGGTGCCCTGCTGCATTCTGTCTGTGACTTGCTGTATTGTAATGTACCATGTTGTCATCAGGACGGCAAGTGAAAGGGCAAAAATGTCACTCTCTGTTATTTCTGATAGCCGCATAGGAAACTACCATCATCTTAGCATAAATTACAGTGATAATGATGACTGGTATGATCAAAATGGAGACTTGATTTATGGACATTTTTAAATCACATCCTGTAAGAAATAAGTTTTCTTCCTGAGATTAACCATTTGTTTACTGAATGAATCCTGAAGATAGTTTATTATCTATTTGTATAATTTGTTAAATTATCTTATTCTTTGGGGTCTGATATAAATGGACACTTTTATTATCATATTCTATTAGATCCAAAATGGCAACATTTCTAAAATGTACTATTATTTTGAATACCAGTAAGAAAACATTTCAACTGTGAGAAAACATTATTATTATTATTATTATTATTATTATTATTATTATTTTTGGTTTTTTGAGGTAGGGTCTCACTCTGGCCCAGGCTGACCTGGAATTAACTATGTAGTCTCAGGGTGGCCTTGAACTCATGGCAAACCTCCTACCTCTGCCTCCCGAGTGCTGGGATTAAAGGCGTGCGCCACCACGCCTAGCGAAAACATTATTTTTTTATAACTTTTTGCTTAAAGTCACATTTAGACTGAAGTTTTTTGTTTTTTTTTTTTAAATAACATAACAGGACTGGAGAGATGGCTTAGCGGTTAAGGCACCTGCCTGCTAAGCCTAAGAACCCGGTTCCAATCTCCAGGTCCCACGTTTAGCCAGATGCAAAAGTGACTCAAGGGCACAATGCTGCACTTGACCACAAGGGGGCGCACACATCTGGATTTCATTCACAGCAGCTGAGAGACTGCTGGCACACCTACTCTCTATCTGTCTCCCTCTCCCTCTCTCTCTGTCTGTCTCTCTCTGTGTCTCTCTCCAAAAATTAAAAAAAAATAAAAAACATAACAATGTATAAATAAATCAGTTATGACATTTATAACTTCTTCACATAGAGTGTGAGTTTTCTGAGTTACATCAGCAATAAGTTCCCATGACCCATTTTTCCAAAGTGATGACCTTTTCCTTCAATGGCAAGTGCTTTGTAAAAAAGACTGACTACTGTCTCTGAAATCTCCTTCCAAGTCCATGTGGTCCTTCTTTAAATAATATTCAGGCATCCTTTCTATGAATGAAGGTGGTATGTATGGGTGTATATGTGTGTTTACATGTGTGCGTACATATGAGTCCACGTGTGTGCAGGTATGTGTAGGCCAGAAGTTGATCTTGGTGTCTTTCTCATCACTTTCCACTTGATTTTACTGAGATAGAGTTCTTCACTTGAACCCAGAGCTCACCAAGCTAAACCTAGCTAAACCATTTGTCATGTCTCTGCTTTCTAAGCTGTGGTACTACATACAGGCCACCATGTCCACATGGCATTCACTTGGGTGTTAGGGATGAAAACTCTCCATACTTGCAGAGTGTTGGGCCTTGCTAGTAACAGGCTGGACCTGTGAGGAGGTTGGCCTGAACTATTGGACATGGCCAGGGACCCTGGGCTGTGGGGTTGCAGCTGGCCCTATGTCAGGAGTCCCTGGCGACAGTTGATGGCCTTCCCTGCATTGTAGATTGTAGTGTACTGTCATCGCCCAGAGTGGGCAGAACTGGTGAGGCCCTCCCCCAGATCCCAAAAGGCTCTGACCATTCCATAAGTCAGACTTTGCCCCCCACAGTTCCTGACCTGTGGCTAGCTGCCCAAGAGACCCTCATGTGGCTGGAGTCATGTAGCCTTTCACCCTGTCTCTCTCATCCCCCACAGTCTTTGAAGTCACAGCCTTCTGCCCTTGCCCTTCCCCTTCCTTTATCCTTCCTCCATGGCTTTGAAGTTACTAGTTCTTCCGCCACCTAGGTAACAGCCCATAAACTATGCATCTGATTGTCATATAGTCTATATGTGCCATCTCAACCTTCCCCAAGTGTTTATAAACCCACTCCCCTTTTGAATAAATGAGTGCTGTCCATCAGATGGTCTCCCGGGTGTTCCTTGCCCGTCATGTTTGTGTCACACTCACCCGCTACTCCAGAAGGACCCTGCTGCTTCCCTCCCAACTCCTCTTTACCTTGCCTGGGACGTTGGTGGCCCACGACTCTGGGAATGGTAACGGTAACCAGTAAAGACCCACAGCAGAGCAAGAGCTTTATCATTGAGCATCTCTCCAGCCCTAGCACTTTCTGTATATCAACAGATGCCAATGGAAGGTTTCCAGACACAAACAAGACTCATGTTCCTCCCTCATCTTCTTTGAATTTCATTATTGATGAAAATGTCCAAGGGGTTCAGCTACCTTCTTATGCCATCAGTGAAGACAGCTATTCACAGAGGCACAGATATAGCACTGCCATCCAAGATCAGAGATGCTAAAATGCAAAATTTTAAAGACAGTCTTTATCTCAGAACTGATGTGGTACAGAAAATGCCATGTCTGTTTCTGAGGAGTGATGTCATTCCTCACGTCGAGGGATAACATAGACAGATCTCACAGGCCAGAGCAGGTTAGCTCTGATGACCACCTGACTAGGATACAGTACCCTTTACAGTGCAGCAAGGTGGCTGTGATCTGAGTGTCTGTGTCTCCTGCAAATCCACATATCAAAACTTAACTGTCTAGGCAATGGTTTTAGGAGGTGGGCACCTGGTTGGTAATGGGGGCATGAATTGCATGGATGGGATCAGTGACCTCATAAAAGAAACCAAAGAACCACCTTGCCCCTTCAGAGACAGCACTATTAACCAGAGCTTATGGACTCAGAAACAGCACCATCTGTGACTCAAAGCTTACAGACTCAGAGACAGCACCATCTGTGAACCAGAGTTTATGGATTCAAAGAGAGCACCATCTATGAACCAGAGCTTCCAGCCCTCGAGTCTGGGGTGTTTATAACATCCCCACCCCAGTATCGTAGGTACTGATAAGGGCCTGTGTGCTGTGCCTCCCAACAGCGCATCTCTCCCTCTTCATTCTCTCACATGGGTGAGCACCACCACCTACCTCTTGTCAAATGAATATTTTCAGGGAGCTTCTTTTGTGAAACCAGCTGCTCAGGACAGGGGTGCTGGAGTCCTGCCTCCTTGATGCCACACAGATACACAGATGTAGTTTCTGTGATTAATTCTCAAGTGACTGCTACTGCTACATTTCCCAGTTATATCTGGTAGTGAGAGACATCTTGATCACCACTTCATTCATTGATTAATTGATTCATTGTTCTTTCTAAGTTCTTGACATGCAGCTGGCACCATCCAAAGCACTGCACAGTGAGACTTTTCTCCTTCTTTTTCTCCTTCTTCTCCTCCTCCTTCTTCTTCTTCTTCTTTGGAAAGAGTCAGAAAGAGAGAGAGAGAGAGAGAATGGAGGCACCAGCAGCCTCTCAGCCACTGTGAATGAACTCCAGATGCATGCACCCTCTTGTGGGCAAGTGCAGCATTGCACCCTTGCATCACTGTCTGGCTAAGTGTGGGACCTGGAGAATGGAATGGGCATTTTTAGGCTTAGCAGGCAGGTGCCTTAATGGCTAAGCTATCTCTCCAGCCCTTTTCTTCTTTTTATATTTATCAAATCAAACTATCAGGCTTTCCAGCCATTGTAGATATCTCCCTCTTTCTGTGTGTGTGTGTGTGTGTGTGTGTGTGTGTGTGTGTGTGTGTGAGAGAGAGAGAGAGAGAGAGAGAGAGAGAGAGAGAGGGAGAGAGAGAAACTGACAGCAGAGCTATGTGCAAGTACACATCTGGAGTCTATGGCATAGAAAGGCAAATCTAACTAGTATTTGCATGACATCCAGTTGCATGTTGGAATTAAAGCCCTCCCTAGGATAACACATGCACAGCATTTATCACCATAACCAACATCATTAAACACAATCCACTGATGAAATTAAGAGAAAATTCTTAGGAGACCTATCCAACCAAGTGCACTCTGGTTCCCAGGGGCTGCATCTTGACAGCCTCACCAGGCACCCTGTGATGGAAGACCATGCTTAAAGCCTGTGTTTGTTTTTTCTTATCTAAGAAGCTGCTTAAGACATTTATGTTGAAATCAACTCAATCAAGTGCATTTGTATTGACTGAATGTTTCTTGGCATGTTGGCTCCACTAAAACACAGCAGCAGTGATAATAATGCTGATGGCCACATTCTCAAACAGCCCCTTGCCTCTGCCACAGTTCAGGGAGCCTCTAATGCTAATAATGGAACACTGAGTGGAAAATGGGATGGTGATCTTCCATTTCAAGCCAGCCAGGAGCTGGGACCAGATTGGCTTCAGGGCAGATGACCCCAAGAAGGAACTAGCAGAGCATGAAGAGACCCCATTATTCAATTTTTTGTCTTATTAGAAGCTCTCTGGCTTTTAGCTCTCTTTGAAATGGTTCATCTCAGGTTCCCTCTAAACCCTTTGATTAGCTCCTAAGAAACCTACTCCCAGCTACTGAGGACTTTAAAAGTGGCCAAGGAACACAGCCCAACCACAACCTAATCCCGGAATCATCCTCACATCTTTTAATTAGGCACATGGGCCTCTAATTGTTCTTTAATATATTTTGAAGTTTTATTTTGAGAAAGGGATTCAATGAGGTCTTAAAAGAGAAGAAGGCTGTAGTCATTAAAAGAGATAACTGCAAGAATTTCAGGGTTGAGTCCAACAACAGCAGGAACTGACAAGATTGTCAAATGTTGTTATGCATTGGCTTTGTCTGATGATGGTAATCATAGGTCAAAAATACTATAGATAATATTTTGTAGCTTATTCCAAAATGCCTTAGCATGATTTGAGTATCATGATTAACTCTAGAAAAGAAAATGGTTAATTAAAGGAGTTCACAGAAAAGGATTATAGCAATAGAAAGAAAAATAAATCAAGTCAGAGTTTCAGCAGAAATCTACCCATGTGTTTCCATTAGTCACAGAGAGAATACCAGGTAGTTCTTCTTCATGTCTTCTCAGTTAGCAAACAAACTTGCTTCAACAGAAGATTCCCAGAGCACAGAACAAATCCAAGTCAGGCACTGGACAGTCACAACTTCTCTGACAATAGAATCCAAATGGGCATCTGAGAAGATGGATTTGTGGGTAAAAAGCTTGCCTTGCGAAATGGAGACCTCAGTTCAATCCCGCATAAAATACTGCCTGTAATTCCAGCACTGGAGAGGTAGAAAGAGGAGGATCTCTGGGTTCACTGGATAGCAAATCTAGTGCAATTGGTGAGTTCCAGGCCAAAGAAAGACCCTGTCTCAAAAAAGAGGTGGGTGGGGTATACCTGAGAAATGATACCCTTGGTATCCTCTGACCTCGACATACATGCACACACATATGGACGTACAAACAAGGATGAGGTCACACACATATGAGCATGCATACACATATGCATATATATGATACACATATAAACAAAAAAAGAAAGGAAACAAGAATCTAAAGGCATTTATTCTGTTGATACTCACCGAAGGGACACTGATGTGACCTATGCTTCATGTGGTCTTTTCTGTCTGCGTCTGGGTCCTCACCAGGTCGCCTTGTAAGCCCACCAGTCAAATAGACCAGGATGCTAAAGAAGCAAACTAGGACACCTCATGTTTCTGGGAAGACCTTTTGTTCTGGCTCTCATGTGGTGGAAATACTAATAGCCTTGCCTTGCCACAGTGCTGACAGTTACCAGTGATTCCTGCATTGACAGCTTCAAGCTAGAAGTGGACGTGGAATGCTTCAGAGGGAACACAGGTGGACACACATGGAAGTAAAGCAAAGGAAATGTTGGACAGACAGGAAATTCTTGATGCTTTAATCACTCATTGCTTGATTTTTATCTGTCCTGTTGGAAAGTCTGTAGTTGTAATTATCATTCTTTTGGCTGTTTCTGTTTGAGTGTGGAAGAGTTCAGTTTTCTTCTTAAGAAACACATTAATAAGAAATAGTTCAATCTTTACTCACATTTGCAGATCAAACAAGGTTGAGGCCATTCAGGAGGAATGGGTTTATCTGCTTGGGGATCCTTCATGCCTGGTGTCTATTTTATATGACTACAATTGACCCACATTAATGACCTTTGTCTACCCTTGCTTATTTCATTAAAAAAATCATATCTCCAGACATATCCTGAGGTCCTGAGAGTGAACTATTCAGCATATAATTTGGGGGTACACAATCTAGCCATATAACCTTCCCTGTCACATATTCAAAATAGAATGACTGTGTTTCCTCTTTTCTCAAGAAACTTCAGATCTGAGGCTGAAACTATATCTAAAATTTAAACCTCCCATTTTAGCCCTACTTCCAACCAAATATCAATGTAGTCATCTATTTAAACCATCAGGTGCCAACTGTGGGTGCTGGCAGTATTCTTTGAGAGGCTGTAGAGACAACTGGATACCAAGGCTGTACGTTAGTTAATGTAAAATCAGATGTTATGAAACTAAAGTTCTCTGGCATTTATGACATGCTGAGAGAACTGAGGACTATGGTTTAAAATGAATATCCCAGGGCTGGAGAAATGGCTTAGTGGTTAAGACTTTTGCCTGTGAAGCCAAAGAATCCTGCTTCGATCTCCAGGACCCACATAAGCCAGATGCATGAGGGGCACATGCATCTGGAGTTTGTTTGCAGTGGCTAGAGGCCCTGGTGTGCCCATTCTTTCTCTGTCTGCATGCCTCTCTTGTATCTCTCTCTCTCTACTTGCAAAGAAATAAATAAGAATTTTAAAATCTTTATAATAAATATCCCTTGGATGCTTGGAATCCACGTGCCTGGGTAGGACCTCTGGTTGACAGACCAGAACTTCTGGAATGGGAATTGAGACCAAGTGGTACTCAACCTCCCATGTGGCCTCACTGTGCTGTACACAAACAGGGTGATGGGTTGAAATGGTACACTGTCCTTACATCTCCCCCCATCTGATGGTGAGGCAACTGTCCCATGCAGCTGGGTTCCTTGCATCTTCCCCCTCTGATGGTGAAGCAAGTGTTCCATGCAGTTGAGTACCTTACAGCTCAAAACAAGCTATTCTTCATGGCAGGTCTACATTGGGATCATGAAGGGAATATTTTAAAATACCAAGTTTATGGTCAGCATATATCCCAGGGATATTTAATCACAATCTCTGAGTGTGGAGACTCATCCTCAGTATTGCCTGGAACCACTGAGCGTTTGCAATTAACAGCTAGCATCCTAACACCTTCTCCCAGAAGAACACCACATTGTCTGTGGTGCAGACACAGCCCCAGATATTTAGCATGAGCCACACTATCTCGTGATTGGGCTGTTTGCAAATTGCTCTGTGTTTGCTGATTGCCGCACTGAGTAATTTATTGAATTATTGTAAGGTTGAGCATAATATATGTGATGTTGACTAATCATCTCTTTTGCATAACATGGCAAATTGCTGTTGAACTTGTAGCAGCAGAAATGAGATGAGGAGAGAGAAGCTGTGACATATCCAAGCCAAGGGCTCCCACTGGGGTTTCACACCTGACTGTTCCTCCACTCTCCCAGGCAAGGATCTGGCCAGACTGGGTGGATGGAGTTCTTCCCTCTGGTAGCTCCAAAGGTTTCAGGCTTTACCTCTAGGATGGTGGTCTCTTCCTGCAGTTTCAAAAGCATCACCTTAACTGGCTCAGTCCTTCCATGGGGCCTTGCTTCCCCATTATAGAACATCCTTCTGCCGTTTTCTCATGAAGACAAGAGTGCATTTTTGCTCATCCAAATACTTCAAGATAAACCTACTTTGGTATCATCAGTGTACCGCAAAGTCCTTTTGCCATGGAAGGTAGCAGTGACCAGTTCTGTGGCTAAGGGCATGGACATCATTATTATCATTATTCATATTTCACTCCGATTATCTTTTTATCTTTGTGTGTATGTGTGTGTGTGTTGTTTGTGTTCATGTGCATGTGAGCTCACATGTACTATGTGGATGTCAGAATTACAACCCCAGTGGTTGTTCCTCAACTTTTACCTTGTTTGAGATAAGATCTCTAGTTCATAGGTGCATATGACAGGCCAGCTGACCCACTAGCTTCCAGAATTCTCCTGTTCCAACTGCATTTCTTATTGTAGGAGGACTGAGCTTACAGTTGCTTGTCACTGGATACAGCTTTACATGGGCTGTGAACTCAGGTCCTCATGCTTTCATTGCTTTTGCCTACTAAGCCAATTTCCCAGCCCCATCCCTGTAACTCTTAGTTGGAAGAAATATTAGAGAGATGGCTGATCCAGGGAGGTTAATATTTACCTTCCATCTGTTTTCACTGAAATCTCACATCCCTGGGAAAAGGATCTTCATGGGAGCAGAGGCCTTCCCAGGTGCGCCAATTCAGAACCTTGGACAGCGCCCATGATTCTGCCTGCAGTGCAGGCTGCTCCTAGGATGAGACTGCAGTTCCACTATTGGAAATGGTCCACAATTAGAAACAAGGCCATAATTCAATGCCACACACTAAGAAATCCAATTTTAGCATCCTATCATCCCCCACAACACTAAACAAACCTTATTTAACCCTTTATACACAATTTCAAATGCAAGATTTCCCCCAAAATGTTGGCTACCTCCACATAGACACAGTGCTAAACTTTGGCACACTGATCTCACTGAATTCTCAATGTGGCATTGGGATGGCTTTGTGCATTATTGCACAATGTAAAGGGGTGTCACATCAATGAAACCCCTTAGAGCAGTTCAGGGTAGTCTCTTCACATCCTATCCCCAAGCCTGTCAGCCACTCAGAAAGAGTCATATTCACTATCCATTGTATAGATGAGAAACTTGAGGCTTAAAGAGTAAGGTAGGACATAAGCTGATCAGTGCACTAATCTGAATTCTATCCTGAGTGTGCAATTCACACCAAAGCCCACTTTGTCAGCCACAATGTTTCATTCCTGTAGAACTAGCTAATCTGGAAGATTTGTAATAACAGAATGCCCCTCCCACTGTAAAAACTTGGTGAGTGACATGAACTGGAAAGGTTAAACGATGGACTTTGAAGCCAGAGAAAAAGGAATAGTCATTACTTTTTCCTTCTTATAAAACTGACAATAAAACACCCAACTAACTGGATGAGAAAAGAAAGTGATAAAATTCTCTTTCCCTATGTCTTGAAGAGGTTTTAGTAAACCACTCATCATACCTAAAACTGAAAAGCCAACATTGACTTCAAGTTTATCTTTAATTATATTTAAATCACAAGGCCTAACTGAATGTATTGACATTTATGCCAAGAAATTAATTGACATTCCATTAACCTCACCAGCAAATTAATTCCTCAGCCTCAGACCTTGGGCACTTGAAGACTGAAACACAATTATATATTGATCATAGGATGTGGTGTGACATTCTCACACTGGGGTTTAAAGAAACAGAATCCCTTTTCATAGAAGGAATCCGCTAGATACATATTTGAATTATTTTTTTTATCACAGAACAATAAACTTCTGAGCCTCTGAGCTTTGTCATTTATCATGTCAGATGGGAGTTGCAAAAACCATTAGTAGATTTAGTGCCAACATCACTGTCAATTAATAATCTTTTTTGCATTTTTAAATGAACACAGAGCATGTCTTTGTACTTCAGCAATTCTGTGGGGTGCTTAAAGAGATCATGGGTAGGACTTTTTTAGAAGTGCCTGCCTGTCTTTTATTTTAGTAGGGAGTTGGTGGTGTAGGGTTGTACATGCTTCAGACATCACATACAATTTAACAGTCAAGTACAGATATTTGGGGGTACATTCTCTCTTTCCTGCTGAAGCTATTCCCATGGCCATGGCCTGAGAGCTATGGCCATGATCTCTCAATGCTAGTAGGCACCAACACTTTGCTCAAGATATTTGGGAGTTGGAGAGAGAGTTCCTTTGGTAAAGTGCTTGCTGCACCAGCTTGAGCACCTGCATTTGGATCCCCAGAATCCATATAAATATTCTGGTTGTGGGCTGGAGAGATTGCTTACTGGTTAAGGAGCTTTCTGGAAAGGTCAAAGGACCCAGGTTCGATTCCCCTGGATCCATGTAAGTCAGATGCACAAGGTGGCACATTTGTCTGGAGTTTGTTTGCAGTGGCTGGAGACCCTGGTGTGCCCATTCTCTATCTGCCTCTCTCTCTCTCTCTCTCTCTCTCTCTCTCTCTGCTTCTTTCTCTCCCTCTCTCAAATAAATAAATAAATAATATTTTTTAAAGTTCTGGTTGCGACAGCACATACCTTTAATCCCAGTGCTGAGGAGGTGGAGACAGGGACTTCTTAGGCTCTCTGGCTAGCTAGTCCAAACAAATTTCTGTGTTCTGGGCTCAGTGAGAGCCTCTGTCTCAAAGAATAAGCTGAAAAGTGATTGAGAAAGATATCTGATGTCAACATCTGGCCTCCACACACGTGTGCATACAGGTATATGCACACCCCCAGACACATGCACCCATACATATACAAATGTGCATGCACACAGGCACACATATCATGCACATATACAAACACAAAAAAGAAAGACACTTGGATACCCAGTCACATCTGTCATTATTTGACCTGCCTGGTGATATATTCTGCTTAGAGGAGTGCAGAAAAATCCTTAGGGTGTTTTTACTCCAAAGGAAATGGATAGAGAGGATCTAAGAAGTAGCCCCAAGGCACTACTGGCATAGTGGAGAAAATATGTCTCTCTTTTAAAGCATTTTAATTGATATTTTTAATACCTGATCATACTGTATCTAATTTTATCATATTCCTCTCCTTTTGTCCCCGTTTCTCCATCCATACTCCACTGGGCAACCTTCTCTTTCCAAGCAGTCCTTCTTCTGTTTTGATGTCTCTTTCTTTTTGTCCCATGGAGGAAATATTTTAGTTAAATTAAAAATCCTAAGATCCAAGCCTGGGGGCAATGTCACAGCACATGCAATTGTCAACTCCTGTTAGAGAATTGACAGAGTCTTCATGCACAGCAGGCCATTCAAACTTGGACACTTCTACTAATCCTCAAAGAGGAGGGGCTTTGATATTCAGGGGTTAGTTGTGTGTAAGTGGCTTTCTTACTTTTCTTGCCAATTCCATCTTCTTTTCACTTGGTGTTTCTTCCCCACCTACATCTGGGCCTCATCACTGATGCTGAACAGAAAGTTATAGTGTTGCGGTTGCCCATTTATGCAGACAAGATGTGATCTCGAGCAGTCTGAACCCTGGCAAGAATGCTAATGTGTCTATGGCACATGAATTGCATTTTTTTATAAGAAAAACTCCCAACAAAGAAAAAGGTATAGAAATAAAATAACTATCTCCCAGTGAATATGCTTAGGAAAATGTTATGGTGTGCAGATGAAAGATTTATTTGCCATGGGGATTCCAACTCAGGTGTTGAAAATGCTTTCAGATTGAGAGTGGAGGGGTCACCAGTGGAATTCAAGGACATTCACTTTTAAATAGAATTTTGCCTTTCTTGTGTGGCTTCTGATTTGCCACCCTTCCTCTTCAGTCTCATCTCTCTTTCATTGTGGAAAGTAGAAGCCCTCTTGAACAGAATTTAGGAGGTAAATAGATGCTCTTTAAAAGATCATTTAAGTTGCTCTGGACAAAATAGAAATGGAAATTTCACAATTAAATAAAAGGAATGAGACTGGGGACTTTTTTTTCCTATTGTTTATTTATTTTGAGGCAGGGTGTCATTCTAGTCTAGGCTGATCTGAAACTCACTCTATAGCCCCAGGTTGGCCTTGAACTCAAGGAGATCCTTCTACCTTAGCCTCCTGGGTGCTGGGATTACAGGGGTTTGCCACCACACTTGGCTTTGGTCTTAACTTGTAGTAAACCTAGAAGATAAGTACATCTTTTCTTAAATAAACTGAATTTATTATTAAAACAGTGGGCTAGTTCCTTCTACCTAAAGACTAAAGCCAAAAGCCAAATCTGATTGCATGGGAGAAGAACTCTCTCACCAAATAATAAACAAATAAATAAATAAATAAATAAATAATTTTTAAAAATCCTTCAGTTTGGATCCATTTTCAAAGAGCAGCCTACCTAACTACTGTGTGCACTTGTCCTGGGGAGATGTGAACAAACTTCTACTCACCTCAGATAGAGCGCCAACAATCACCAAAGAAGTGATGAGTTTAATTGATGTTAATTCTAGGATAATGGGCAACATATGGGCAGCTGTGCCACTGATGAAAACATATGCCCCTCTCCACTCCAGTGACTGTTAATAGTTTATATATCCTAAGGAAGGACGAGGTTCTTGAGCCTTTCCCTCATCCATAACAAAACATTAATAGGCCCAGTCTTGTGTAGGTCTCTTGTGGGTTATCACAGCTGCTAAGAGTTCAACAAGGCAAGAGCTATATCATGCCTGGAGAACAACATTCCACATGTTTTTCATCAGGTTTTCCTCTATGGCTTTCCCTCTGGCTCTGGCACCACACCATAGGTTCAGCAGGTTGAACTCATCATTGTTTCAGGTTATTTTCCTTTTTCAAGCACTGACATATTTTACCCATCTCTCTCCCTCTTTGTCTGTTACTTTATGTGTGAATCATATAATGCAGAAAAGACATCAATGTCTATTAAACAGAGATCTTTGTAAAGGTTTGAAATATTCCTTTGCAATAGATTTACAGAGTATTTTGTATCATTTTATGCATAGAAGCAGTGATCCGCATGATACTTAGAATCTGAATAAAGTGGAGAGATAGCCAAAAGGGTCTAACTTTACTCTGTGGCATGTTACATAACACCTATTCAGCTACAGGGAACAGAGATTTGCTCATGACTTCTCTGCTTCCAGCTTTTCCACTGACCCTTTCTCTAGAATAAGGAGGTCTCTTCAAGTTGGTAGTTATAACACAGGGGTTCCCACATATCTGAAGTAATTAGTAGCCTGTGGATATGCTACAGGACTGGAAGATGGTTACTCTATCAACAAAACTTTAAAACAATCAAAGCAGAATGTCATATGAATGCTAGAAGTTAGCCCATACAAGCTTGTGTGTGCCTCCTGCAGCTTTTTCTCATTTGAATTTCACACCTGGTCAACCCACATCCTTGTAACATTTTCATGCTATGAAACCTTTTATTAAGGCAGTTTCAGGAACTTCTGTTCAAATGTGGACTGCCCTGGCTGCTTCATCAGGTGAGAGTGTCCTGAGGCTCTGAGAACAGGAACATGCATCTGTGTTTCTTGGATTGACTGTTGTTTCCTTCCATCCCAAGACCCCTACTTCAGACCATGGGAGTGGTCCATCCAGGAAGGCAGGTTGTGATGAAATAGTCTCTATAAGCCTCCTTTGCCAATAGGCCACACAGGAGAAAGCCAAGAGCACCTCGTAGCACTTCCCAGATAAGGCTAAAGGATTGCTTGACACAGAACGTGGTGGCCATCTTTCCAGGGAAGACTTGATTAGTTCCCTTCTTTCATGGGGGAAACTGCTCCTAAACCTGTACTCTCCATGAGCAGATTTTGAGATCCTCTCTCAGCATTCCCTCTGTACACCCAATAAGCATCCCTCATAGAGAATGGAAGCTTCCTCAAATGGAATCTAGGTGAACTCACAAGTCTCAGATAGAGCCAGTCCCACTTGTCACTGTGAAAATAACCAGTGGTTAGGGCCTGCCTGCTGCCTTGCTTTCTATTAAGAATGAACTTAGGGGCTGGAAACATTGCTCAATGGGTAAAGTGTTTGTCATGCAAACGTGAGAACCTGTGTTCACATGCCCAGTCCCCACATAAAATGGTAGGCATGGTGACATGTACCTGTAATCCCAGCACTGGGAAAGCAGAGGCAGGGACTCTCTGGGGCTCACTGGCTAGTGATTAGCCAAAATGGTGAGCTCTAAGTTCAGCAAGAGATTGTCTCAAAGAATAAGATGAGCTATTGAGCAAGACCCCCAACTCTGACTTACAGCCTCCACACACACATGCAAAGAAGTAACAGAAAGAGAGAGAGAGGGAAGGGAGAGAGCAGGAGAAAGAACCCATGCCTCAGCAAGTGTCTGTACTCACTTCTCTTCACTTTCCACTGCCATATTCATTGAACTCACCCTTGGACCATTACATAAAGGACCTTGGGGCCAATAAATAGGTTATGCTGCCCACCTGTAACAAGAATCCTTGCAGGCCAGGCAAGGATGTTCTGGGGTTGCCTAACTAGTGTGAGTGTCAGCTGTGAAGTGAATGGATCCTCTCCTGGCATGTGACTGGGTGTGTCCTTGCCTGTTATGGTAACTGGGGTTTGCTGCTGTTCCTTCCAGGGTAGGGCTTGAGGTGACAGCTGTGCTGAAGTGTGAGACATGGTTGCACTTATGACCAAATGGCCTTCTTGCAGTTTGTCATTTTGATGTTCTGTAAGACTTTTTTGAAGGTCCTGTAACTCATCTAAAAGAATGCCTGTTTTCTCCCATCCCTCCCCACCTCCCACTGTAGCGATCTACAGTGGCTTGGCCTATTTTTCTATTTCAGTTAATGTCATTTTGTGCTTTTACAGTATCATAAAAATTAAAAAATTCTCATCCAAATGGCAGATTGCATCCCATTTCCTGCCTATGCATGGTCCTGCCTTTATGCTTTCTTCCTTGCTGTCCTTATTTGAGATGGTCTGGGTCCATTCTCACATCTGAACTCACTCACCACCAGTGCAAAGAAGCATGGGTTATTTCATAACTTTTTCTAGAGAAGCATTTGTATTTTAACGTGAATGCTGCTTTATTTTTTAAGGATTTAGCAATTTCTCATTCTTCTCATGATGAAGATCAGGAATTGGCAAGGTTTCCCTATAAGGGGTGAGAGAACAATGTGGCAGGCTTTATAGACCATTAATACTCTGTGTTGCATAGGCCTTTTTAAAAAACAAAAAGCTAGGTACTGAGAAGATAGCTCAGTTGGTAAAGTATGTATCTCTCAAGCATGAGGTCCTGAATTTATATTGTCAGGATGTGCATGAAGTGCTAGATGCAGTAGTACATGCTTGCAATCTTAGCACTGGGGAGAAAGACAGGAGAATTCCTGGAATTTATTAGCTAGCTAGTCTAGCAAATTTGATGAGCACTATGGCAAAAACAGATGCTTTCATCTCAAAAAGAAATGAATGGCATATTTGCAGGATGACACCCAATGTTGTCTCTTGGCCTCTGCATGCACGCATATGTAGGCACATGCATGGGCATGTACACACACACACACACACACACACACACACAAATGCACTCGTACACATAGTAAATAAAAATATAAAATGCATATTTAGCTCAGAAGTGGTGCATAAACAAGCTCTAGCTTGTACTGGACCATCCAGCCATAGCTATGCCTGATGTAGTCATAAATCTTGCATCATCTTCTCCCACCACTCACCTGCATCTCCTCACCCAATCCCAGGTTCTCCTAGGATCCCAACCATAGGTTGCTTGCATTCTGATGACAGACACCATCCTGTTCTCCCAACATATTGTGCATGAGGTTTCTCTGCTAGGAGCTGACTTTGTATTCCCACCAACCTTCACAAAGATCTCAGCCTAACCCTTGCTTCCCCTCCTAGGAAATTGTCCTTGGTCTCTCTGACAGCACAGCTCTTCCCTCCCCAAACATCTCTGTATTTCATCTGCTCTTATGACTGCCACTCCATTTGTTAGCATGATGGTTTACTCCGTGTCACACTTCCACACAGGCTGCAAACTGTGGAAAACCCATAGGCCTCAACAGTGTGCCCTTGGGGTTGGCAGGAGATGCCTTGGGTTGTGCTTCCAATGCCTCCTGCCATGACCAATGTCAGGCTGGCACATGATGCTGTTACATGCCAAGGTGGGGTGGTGGTAAAGTCCCAACTTAGTAGCTGCTTCCTGAAGGCCACTACTTGATGAACTTCTATTGCTGATCTTAGCATCTATGTCTCCATCACTTATAACAGCAACCAACAAATAATAAGAATTACAGGGCTGAAGAGATAGCTTAGTGGTTAAGAGCTTGCCTGTGAAGCCTAAGGACCCTGGTTCAAGGCTCGATTCCCCAGTACCCACGTAAGCCAGGTGCACAAGGTGGCACATGCATCTGGAGTTCATTTGCAGTGGCTGGAGGCCCTGGTGTGCCCATTCTCTCTCTCTCTCTCTCTCTCTCTGTTGCTAGTAAATAAATAAAAATAATTAAAAAAAGAATTATAGAAACAACATGTGGATTGCTGTTTGACTGGCTGATGGTAGACTAAAGAAATATTCACACAGAAAATCATTAAGCACAGGTGGAAAGGGAGAAATATGGAACAATGTGGATCCAGCTGTCCCATTTTTTTTCTTTGCCAGAATAACTCTGGTCACCAGTGAGTACAAGAGAAGACAAATTTATGGTGACAAATATCTCATTACAAAGTACATACATTAAAAGGACCATGCATATTTTACTTCATAATAAAAAGGTTTTATACTTAAAATGCTAATGAAAAAAGTTAGAAAAATGTCAGTAATGGAAAACTTTAATGGTGTGATAATGTCCAAGAAGAAATAATTTTTTGAATAATATCCTTATTTGAATTGAGAATGAGATATGAAAGAGGGGTTGGGAAAGGGAGACAGTGGCCTTTCCATGTGGGCGACTTCTATAGCCCATGTCTGTGTCTAATGCAAACTTCCCAAATGCCTCTGGTTGAAGTTCTTTCTAGAGTGGAGCTGGCATTGCTCCATGCCAGAATGAGGTGCTCTGTGCCTCTATTCACTGGCCAATTCTTGTAGAACCAGGATCTTTATACACCATTTATGAACTGCCTTTGGTATACTTCCTATTTTGAAAATTCCTTGGCTTCAATAGAAGTGGAGTGTAAGATGAGAACTGGTTTGCATCTGATTTGTGAGGGAAGTTCTTGCCAGAGAGTCCAATGAGGGTTTCAAGAAGGAAGAGTCTCCCCCTCACCCAATAAAACAAAAATAAAAAAGAAGGAAGAGCCCAAGCAGTAGTAAAGCTCCCGCAGAATCATTGCTACAAAGGAGAGTTTACAGGGGACTTTGGTACCACTGACCTTCATTCCACCAGAGCAAGGGGCTGGACCAACAGATTCTGCTAAATGAAGTCTCTACTCCATGCCAGAGATGTGACCTCTCAGGAACTTTCAGATATTTGCACTTTACAGGTTAAATGGCTCCAAAAAATCAAAAGAAATTGTATTTGTTACTTTGATCATCTGTGAGACAAATGACAAAGCAACCTAAAGAAGGAATGGATGGTCTTGACTCACAGCTACAAGGGCTACAGTTCATCGTGGCAGAGAAGGCTTGGTGGCTGGGAAAGCTCTGTTCATGGTGGTAACTTGTAATATGACTTGTTCGTATCATGGTAGATTAGGAAGCAGAGAGCTAGGATCAGAGCAGAAGCGGACATCACCTTCAAGGTCGCCTGCCCCTTGCAGTCCATGTTAGTCAGCTAGGCTCCACCTCCCAAAGGTTTCAAAGCTTCCCAACATGGTGCCATCGTCTGAGGACCAAGTGTTCAAACACAATAATCTATGGGGGCCAATACATTCAAATCATAATAGGAGCCATGGGAGGAAAGCCAGATACAGATCATCAAAAGTAAAAGTACCTAAAAGCCAGGACTGAAGTACATGGTGACAAAGCAAGGGATCATCCATCTAGGTCCACACACCCCTAACTGCCATTATTTCCAGCCTAATAGTAGATATATCTCTCTCAGGCAACCTGAATGAGTGTGTTTTGGGTGGCTTAGAACACGTTTCAAAGTGTTTCCTAAGGAAAGCGTCTTTCACACAATAGATAATCCCTCTGGTTGGCTTTACTTTTGTTTACAGAAATTTCACAAGTTTATACTTTAAAGAACAGTATCTGGACAAAACTAAGTTGGGAATGGAATTTATCTCTGTTCTCTCCCCCTTCCCATCTCAGCTCTCTAGTGACAGCAGCACTTACATGTGTGTTGGAAGCCAGCTGTCCATGTGGGTGGCTGCACAGTGAAGTTTGACCATCGGTGTACTTTTTAAAAACCTACCATAACACACTGGTTTTCTAATATGGAAACTAATATAGGCATCTTTACGATACATTGGCTTGCACCTCAAGTACTCAGCTGCAAATAGTTCTGGAGCTCTCAGGTCAGTGTCTGTATGTTTTTTGATCTCTCCAAATGAATGGTTAAATTTTCATATCTAATGTTCTACTTTGATTTACTGAAACTTCAGAGGATGTAAAGAGTTGGAAGAGGACCCTAAAGGCAAAGTTAATTTCAAAGCGTCTGTTACAAGTCTGCTCAGTTTGCATCTGTAGACTTTGTTTGAAGCATTCAAATCCAGGACCTGGGTCTCAATAATCTCTGTGCAGCATTCTGCTTGTATTTGTGCTCCGGAGAGAGGCTGCCTGGTGTCCCATTCCAATGCACCTGAATGTTTTCACACTATGAAAAGGACTGGAACATATAATCAAGAGTGTGCATCCTTACAAGTCATGGTGGCTCACCTACAATCCCAGTACTTATGAGGCTGAGGCAGTATGTTGCCATGAGTTCAAGGCCAGCAGGGCTACTGTATGAGTCAAGGTTCTCTAGAGAAATAGAATAAATATATGTTATCGAGGAGATTTGTTAGCTTGACTTACAGGATACAGGTTGAACTGTGCAGCAATGACTGTCTGCAGGCTAGAATCTGGGAACCAATTAGCTGTTCAGTCCATGAGTCTGGAGGCCTCAGCAGTCTCAATCTGGTATTGAAGGCAGGAGGGCTTCTAGAGAGCTGCTGGTCTGCAGTCTAGGTAGGAAGAGGGAAGAAGCTGGGTTTTGATGCCCACTAAAGGATGCCAGCAACAGGGTAGATGCACTCAAGAGCAAGGAGCAAGAGCACCCAGGAAAAGGGCTCTGTCTATCCTATAACCTCTTTAAAAGTAGGCTGCTTGGCTCTGGGGAAAGGTCTTCCTCTTTCAGCTTATCCTTCCTGGAAATGCCTTGAGAGATCTGCCCAGGAAGTATATCTCTTACCTGATTCCCAGTTCAATTAGGTTGACAATAGAAATTAACTGTTACAGCTCTATTGTGAGTTCCAGGCCAGCCTCGTTATACCTATATCCTGACTGGAGAGATGTTCACCTTCATTGAGCCTGGGTTTTTTTTTTTTTTTTTTTTTTTTTTTCTGTAAACTGAAAGTAATCTTTTTTATTGGAATACTTTGAGCATTACATAAGACAAGATAAAAACTAGAGAATCCTAAAATAATAATGAGAATGAGCATGAGACTTAGAAAACAAGATTTGAAAAACATTTATAAATTGTTTTGGTCTTGGCTTCTACTGAGGTCCTGCAAACCTCAAGTTTTTGTCCTCGAGCTACTGAGCTATGGTCCTGGAGAACATGGACGCCATGTGTGCCTGAGCTGACCCAGAGCTGTGCTTCCTGGAAGGGCTGTGGTCACTCATGACCAACAAGTTTGACTTCATTTGTTTAAATGAATCTCTTTCTAGGAAAATGACTAAGATGCTGAATCCAACCAACAGAGGCGTCCACATAAGTAAAAGCTATTGGGAAGTGAGAAGCTATCCATGTCAAGCAGCTACTCACCTCTGCTCAAGAAGATTTAATCTAGCTAAACTAGTGAGCTCCAGGCCAGGGAGAAACCCCATCTCAGGGAAAGGTGGACCGTGTCCCTGAGGATGACACCAGGGTTGGCCTCTGACCTCCATCCGTGCACACATGGCACATTAGAAGTTTTCTTTTTTTTTTTATAATTTATTTTATTTATATTATTCTGATTTTACATTCATAGTGTTGGCTCCCTTATCCTCCTCCCTATCCTCCCTCTTCCAAAGGGACCCTCCAGATACCCAGAAGTTTTCATTTTTTTATTGACAACTTCTATACTTACATGCAAAAAATGCATGATATTTCCCTCCCCTCTCCCCTTTCCCCTTTAGAACTCCAATCTCCATCATATCCCCTCCCTCTCTCCATTAGTCTCTCTTTTAATTTGATGTCATCATCTTTTTCCTCTATTTTGAGGGTCTTGTGAAGGTATTTCTAGGCACTGCAAGGTCATGGATATCGAGGCCAATTTCTGTCTGGACAGTTGCATTGTAAGGAGTTGTACCCTTCCTTTGGCTCTTCCATTCTATCTGCCCCTCTTCCACAATGGGCCCTGAGCCTTGGAGGGTGTGACAAAGGTGTTTCAGTGCTGGACACTCCTCTATCCCTTCTTCTCAGCACTATGTTGCCTTTTGGGTCATCCCAGTGGTCATCGCCATCTGAAAAGAGAAGCTTCTGTAACCAGAAGTGAGAGTAGCATTAATACTTTTGTTTGTTTAGACTAGGCTGGCTGTACAATGAGCCTCAGGAATCCTCCTGCCTCTACTGGCCCAATGCTGCAATTACAGGCACACCCCACTGTGCCCAACGCTGCAGCTACAGACACACCCCACTATGCCCAATGCTGCGGCTACAGGCACACCCCACTATGCCCAACGCTGCAGCTACAGGCACACCCCACTATGCCCAATGCTGCGGTTACAGGCACACCCCACTATCCCCAATGCTGCAGCTACAGGCACACCCCACTATGCCCAATGCTGCGGCTACAGGCACACCCCACTGTGGCCAATGCTGCGGCTACAGGCACACCCCACTATCCCCAATGCTGCGGCTACAGGCACACCCCACTGTGCCCAACGCTGCGGCTACAGGCACACCCCACTGTGCCCAACGCTGCGGCTACAGGCACACCCCACTGTGCCCAACGCTGCGGCTACAGGCACACCCCACTATGCCCAATGCTGCGGCTACAGGCACACCCCACTATCCCCAATGCTGCGGCTACAGGCACACCCCACTGTGCCCAACGCTGCGGCTACAGGCACACCCCACTGTGCCCAACGCTGCGGCTACAGGCACACCCCACTGTGCCCAACGCTGCGGCTACAGGCACACCCCACTATGCCCAATGCTGCGGCTACAGGCACACACCACTATGCCCAGTGCTGCGGCTACAGGCACACCCCACTATGCCCAGTGCTGCGGTTACAGGCACACCCCACTATCCCCAATGCTGCGGCTACAGGCACACCCCACTATCCCCAATGCTGCGGCTACAGGCACACCCCACTATGCCCAATGCTGCGGCTACAGGCACACACCACTATGCCCAATGCTGCAGTTACAGGCACACCCCACTATCCCCAATGCTGCGGCTACAGGCACACCCCACTATCCCCAATGCTGCGGCTACAGGCACACCCCACTATGCCCAATGCTGCGGTTACAGGCACACCCCACTATCCCCAATGCTGCGGCTACAGGCACACCCCACTATGCCCAATGCTGCGGCTACAGGTACACCCCACTATCCCCAATGCTGCGGCTACAGGCACACCCCACTATGCCCAATGCTGCGGTTACAGGCACACCCCACTATCCCCAATGCTGCGGCTACAGGCACACCCCACTATGCCCAATGCTGCGGTTACAGGCACACCCCACTATCCCCAATGCTGCGGCTACAGGCACACCCCACTATCCCCAATGCTGCGGCTACAGGCACACCCCACTATCCCCAATGTTGCGGCTACAGGCACACACCACTATGCCCAATGCTGCGGTTACAGGCACACCCCACTATGCCCAACGCTGCAGCTACAGGCACACACCACTATGCCCAATGCTGCGGTTACAGGCACACCCCACTATGCCCAATGCTGCGGCTACAGGCACACCCCACTATCCCCAATGCTGCAGCTACAGGCACACCCCACTGTGCCCAATGCTGCAGCTACAGGCACACCCCACTATGCCCAATGCTGCGGTTACAGGCACACCCCACTGTGCCCAATGCTGCGGCTACAGGCACACCCCACTGTGCCCAACGCTGCGGCTACAGGCACACCCCACTATGCCCAATGCTGCGGCTACAGGCACACCCCACTGTGGCCAATGCTGCGGCTACAGGCACACCCCACTATCCCCAATGCTGCGGCTACAGGCACACCCCACTATTCCCAATGCTGCGGTTACAGGCACACCCCACTATTCCCAATGCTGCGGTTACAGGCACACCCCACTATGCCCAATGCTGCAGCTACAGGCACACCCCACTATCCCCAATGCTGCGGTTACAGGCACACACCACTATGCCCAGCATTTTACCTGGTTACTAGGAGTCAGGTCCTAATGTTTCCTTTCTACTTTCACTTCACATGGGTGGTTACCCTCCTCCTTTAAAAAAGAAACAGGTTTATTTGATAGAAAAAGACTTAAACAGAGAGAGAGTCAGCAAGAGGGAGAGAATGGGCATATCAGGACCTCTTGCTAGTGCAAATGAACTTCAGATGCATTTGCCACTTTGTGTATCTGGCTTTACGTGGCACTGGGGGATCAAACCCAGGACGTCAGGTTTGAACAAAAGTGCCTTAAGCAATAAGATATCTCTCCAGCCCCTCCTCCTTTCTTTAAAGACTTTCTTCCACACTCATAATCTGCTTTCTAATTTCATGACCTATAACCACATTCACACATCACACAAACACATGTGTAAAACTTAAAGGCTAGGATCAGCACATGAGGGAGAGCACATGGTATTTATCTTTCTAATTCTGAATCATCTCAATTAATTCAGTAGATTTTAGATCCATCTGTTTTTGCAAATTTGAGTAAAATTCCATTGTGCGTTTGTTTATTTTCTTCATTTATTCATCACTTGATGGACATCTACATTTCCTACCTATTGTCAACAGAGTAGCAATAAACATGAATGCACAAGTATCTCTGTGGTTTGCATATACAGTTCTTTGGGTATCTCTCCAGGAGTGGCATAGCTGAGTCATATTGTAGTTACAGGTTTGTTTGTTTGTTTTTGAGAAACCTCCATACCAGTACCTACAGTGGCTTTCCTTGTTGCTGTGACAATGTATGTGACAAAAGAGAGTTAAGGAGGAAGGGTTTATTTTGGCTCACTGCTCGAGTGTACAGTCCATCATGGTGAGGAAACATGATGGCAGAGTGTGAAGCAGGTGGTGCATTGAATCCACAGTCAGTAGCAGAGAGATAAATGCTGGTGCTCAGCCTGCTTTCTCCTTTTTATTCAGCCCATAATCTAAGCCTATAGGATGGTGGCATCCACGTTCAGGGTAGATCGTCTCAATCTCAATTAACCTAACCTCATAGACATGCCCAGAGACTTAGATCTGCAGGATTATGATGCTGTCAAGTTGACAATTAATGTTAACCATCACATGGCTATACCAGTTAACACACCAGTAGTGAATAAGGGTTCCTCTCTTCTGCTTCCTTGTCAGCATGTGTTGTCATTTATTTTTTTATTTTAGCTATTTGGACTGGAGTGAGGTGAAATCTCAAAGCAGCTTTAGTTTGCATGTCCCTAATGGCTAAGGATATTGAACACTTTTCAAGTATTCATTGTATTTCTTCTGAGAATTGTCTGTTCAGTACATTAGCCCTTTTATTCATTGACAGTTTGGTGGGATTGGTTTTTAATCTTTTCTGTGTTAGACATGATTGATGACATCTAAGCTCTTCTCTGTACATCTGTTCCTTTCACAAAATATATTTCCAGTGTCCTCATGGATGCAATGGTCTTTCTTGTATTCCTTTAAGAACTTTCCAAGTATGAGAAAGGGAATGGCAGTGGGTATAGGGAGGTAATTTGCTCAAAGTACACTGTATAGTTGCATGAAAATGTACTTATGTAACCCAATGTAATACAATTTAAAGAACAATAATAGAAAGAGAGAGAAAATTTCCTGAAGTGATGGCTTGGCTCTCATAAATTGGCTTAACTTGTGCTTACCTTAAAATGTGCTTTTTCTCCATCAGTTTTAGGAGATATGTTTGCTGAGTTTAACAATTTTGGGTTATATCTGTTTATTTCCAGGGCCTGAAATAAATCATTACACATTTTCCTGGCTTTAGGGCTGCTGATAGAAAAATCTGATGCTATTCTGATATTTCTGCCATATTATGAGTTGACATGTTTCCCTTACAGTTTTTAGTATTGTTTCTTTGCTTTATATTCTTGACTTTTTTTTTTAACTGATATGCCATGACAAGGCTGTTCTCTGGACATTTCTCCATTTCTTAGTGTTACAGTTACCTTTTCATTGCTGGCACAAAAACACCCTGCCAAAAGCAGTTTGTGGGAGGAAAGGGTATATTTTGGCTTACAGTCTGGAGGGGAAGCTTCATCATGGCAGAGAAAAGTGCCATGAGCAGGAGTTGGATATCACCTCTGCTATAGCAGATGGAAACAGCAATAAGAGAGTGAGTTGAACTCTAGCAAGAGGAAGCTGGTTATAACACCCCAAAGCAGACCCCCAGAAACACACCTCCTCCAGCAAGGCTCCACTTCCAAAATCGCCATCAGCTAGGGACCATGCATTCAAAACATGTGAGTTTGTGAAGGATACCTAATTCAGACCATCACACAGATTTGGGAAATTCTCAACCATAATTTTATAGAATAAATTATTTAAGCCATTAGACTTTATCTCAGTTCCTTCTACCTTATGGATTCTGAGATTTGGTTCTTAGATTCTTAATGTTTTTGTCACTTATTCACATATATTATTGTCTTTAACTTGTCCTCTGTTCCTACAATTAATTCTTGGTCTTCTTATTCATTGATGTTACTTTCCATTATATTATTTTTATTGCTATTTGATTGATTGTTTTATTTTCAAAAATTCCATTTGGCTCTTTTTCAGTATCTCAATTTCCTTGATGAATTTTTTTAACCTATGTTTTAAATTTTTTTACCCCAAGTTAGAGACATTTTCATCCATTTTGTGTAACTTTCTTCTCTAGGTCTGAATTGATTTGTGATGTTCTTGCCTAAACCCTGTATTGATTTCCTAACTTCATTCATCTGCTTATTTGAGTCCTCTACATGGTCATTGATGATTTATTTATTTATTTATTTATTTTGGTTTTCTGAGGTAGAGTCTCACTCTAGCCCAGGCTGACCTGGAATTAACTATGTAGTCTCAGGGTGGCCTTGAACTCACGGCAATCCTCCTACCTCTGCCTCCCAAGTGCTGGGATTAAAGGCATGTGCCACCACGCCTGGCCTCATTGATGCTTTTAAAAAGTAGGACTCTGGACTCCTTTTCTGGTATTCTAGCTATCTTATTACCTCTGTTTTCAGCACTGAGAAGTTTGTGAGCTTGTTGGGGTGTCGTGGTAGATTGCTGTTTCACGCCTGTATGTGTATTTTGTACATCTGTTGGGATTTATGTGTCCTTTAGGTTTTGCACCCCCACCACTGTTTTTGTGTGGTATATTTTATGTAAGTCCTCTGGGTGAATTGTATTCACTTGGATTTATGTTCAAGGAGGAAGCTAACTGCAGTAGCACATATAAGAGTCTGACCGCAGTCCATGCTAACTACAAGAGTGGATCTTTGTACACTTCACTTTTGCCTTATATTAGTCTCAGAGACAGTGGCACTAGGGCACTTGTTGGGAGAAATGTACTTTGTAGTTTTAGAGACTGAAGGGTTCTGAAGTGAAGAGGGAATGGGAAACAAAGTAAGAATGAAAAGGAAAATGTATGAGTTAGAAGTATAAAAAGCAACAAAGAAAATATTGTATATTAGGTTTAGAGCAAGGATAGTAGGCATAACAATTTTTATAGCAAGATACAAGTTCAAACATAACTAAACAGTTAAAGCACAATTATAAAGACAAAAAATGGGAGAAAAAAATCAAAAACAAAATTCAAATAATAAAAATACAAGTGAGCAACAAAATGAAGTACAGAGTTCCAGGCCCTTGGTCAGGGTTACTCCTGGGGAAGTGTGGTCCCCACTCCTTGAAGTATAGGGTTTCAGGCTCTTGGTCAAGGTTATTCCTGGATAGGGATGGGTATTATTCACACCTTTTGCATTTTTTTTTGTTTTAAATCAATGTGTACAGAACATGATTGGAGTGTGACTGCTAGTTCCAACAAGACAAACAAGTATGTCTGTATCTTTTATCGTCAAAGACCACACCCTCTCTCTGGTTCTTTGGGGTCTGTGCATGCGAGGAGGAACTAGATGGGATTGCAGGATAAAGCCTGCTGGAGTATTCTGAAAAAGATACACATGATGGATAGGCCCTCCACACTCCTGAGGCTTATGTAAAGGAAGCTGTTTAGAAGTATGAGCTGTGCTGTGTGTGGCATGTGTATGAATGTGTATAGGCATGTTTGTATGTATGGGTGCATGTATGTATACAGCTGCAGGTGGAAGTCAGAGGTCAATGCCATGTGTCTTCTTCAATTATTCTTCACCTTATTTTTGAGACAGGGTCTCTCACTGAACCTTGAGCTCACTAACTCAGCTAGACTAGCTAGGCAATAAACCTCAGGGGATCCTCCTCCTCCTGTCAGCTCCCCAGTGCTGAGACTACAGATGCACACCCCCATGCCTGCCATTTTTGTGAGTGCTGGGCATCCAAATTCAGGTTCTCATGGCTTTCATGGCAAGATTTTACTCACTGAGCCACATCCCCAGCTCTGCAACCCTGTTATTTAAGATGACTTGCTAAGCTTCCTTGTGAGAGATTGTTTGGGTTGGATGGTGATAAACATATTTCCATGATTCTGCCTCCTATAAAACAATGCAGCTCATACTTCTAAATGTCAGAGTTCAATGGCCCCTTTGCAGATATAAAACTAGAGTCATTAGAAATGGATTCAACCAATGATACTGCCTAAAATCTCTGCTCAGCCAGCCCCTCTGTGAGTGCTCTCCTGCACCTTCTTTACTTCCTCTTTGGGAGAGGCTGGTGTGGAACCATTTTCCTTTTTACCTGTCACAGGGAAAAATAGACATTATATAAAAACTGGTTCTTAAGAGGTGAAGCAGTAGCCATCTAATTAAACCATGAAAGAGCTGGTAATATCATTCTAGAAACGTAACTTGGATTCATTTCCAGAGGCACACCTGTGAAACCAAGATGTCTAAAACTCGCATTTGTCATGATTACTTCAGTCACCAGGTGACATCTGGCTGCTTCTCCGTATATTCAGCTTTACTTTGTCCCTAAGGTCTTACTTGTGTTCCCCTGCAATCCTATCTTGCCCTCCCTAGAGCAGCCATGTCAACCTCAGATGCCCTTAAAATCCTCGGTATTCAAATGAACTCACTGTAGCTTTAGAAAGTCCAAACTTCCCAAAGATGAGAGTAAGGGAAAGAGCCTTCCTTAGTGAGAGAGGGTCAGAAGACATTTAGGAAACATAGCCACTATTTGTTGTCATTACTCAGCCTGCCCTAGGGGTGCCGAGTAGCTCCAAGAAGAAGGAGCTTGGATCCCAGAGTGGTGGCATCTGAGCCTTGTCAAGTCTGGGGAGCATCTGAACAGGGTTTGTCCTTAAACTGCTCTTGGCTGGGCACACATGAACACAGACAGAGGCAGGCACTGCATCTCCGTCCCTCACTGCTGCTCTCCTCTGCTTCTCTTCCACAGTGCGGATGGCACCTCATACGAAGTCATGCAGATTGACATTGAGATTGAAGGGCCCAATGATCCACCCACCACACAACTTGTCACGTGGCAAGTTGAATACCCAGGAGAGATCACGTCTGACTTGGGGGTGTCCAAGATCTACGTTAGCCAGAAGGAATTGATTGGAGTCATACCACTGGCCATGGTAAGAGAGAACTCCAGCAACTGTGAAGGGGAAGACTCAATGCTTTGCCTCAAACTTGGGAAGGGGATACAAGTGAGCAAAACCAAGATGGGATGAAATGGAGCATGAAGCCTACTGCCAACAGCCAATGCTGTACATTCGAAATAGTATTTCTAGTATTGTATTCAGAGTAAAATTTCATGTGTACCGCATTTTCATTATCCATTCATCTGTTCATAGATGTCTAGACTGGATCCGTTTCCTAGCTATCGTGAATGGAGCTGCAATAGCCATGGATGAGCAGTATCTCTGTAGAAGGACTTAGTGTCTTTGGGTATAGGCACAGAAATGGTATAGTGGTGTCACATGGTAGTTCTATTTCTAATTTTTTTTTTTGAGAAATCTCCATACTGACACAAATTCAGAAAGTCAAAAACCTCATGTTCTCTACCATACTCTCAAACTTGGATCCTAACTTGTAACATTTATTTGTATGCATGTAAAGGGAGGCAATCATGTTTGAACATGTCATAATAAAACCTAAAACTCTGCTAACACAAACAATGATTGTATTTAGAAAAGAGCCTCCAAGTAGTAGGTACAGGTCTGTCTTTGAGTATCAGTGACGGTTTGATAAGTGTGCACCATCTTAAGGGCTTCATAGACATAGAACTGTGGGGAACACTTGGTTCAATTATCTGTGAAGAAAGCTGACACGTGTCACAGATGCCGCTACAAAGAAATAAGAGGAAAACAGTTTTTACAAAGTGATGAGCTACACCTGCATTCCCACATCAGGGAGATGGTTCACCTTGGTGCTGAGTGCATGCTGTTCTCTAACCGGTCTTGTTTAGCCTCTTGTAGAGAAGGATCATATAAGTAACCTTCCCAGACATGCAGCTGTCCATCATGGAGTCCCGGGCTTTATCTGTGCAGGGTAGAGAGCCATGCTAGCCACTGACTGCAGGATGGCAGCAGCTGTAGCTGTAGCTGTAGCTGTAGTTGTAGCTGTAGCCAGGGCTGGAGCTCAGTGCTTAGGTGCTTGCCTAACATGCTCAAGGCCTTGGTTTTGATTCTCAGCACTCCAAAAGTCAATCCATCAATCAGACACTAGAAGGTCCTTAGAAGGAGTCCAGCCTATAGCAGATATGCAAAAAGCAATACATACAGTTACGATCACTGTCAATCAGTGCAACTGCAAGTGACACCTGACAACGAGGTTATATGTTCTCTCAATGAAGGGCTTACTGACTACCTCAGATTTCACTGTCCACACCCCAGTTAGCATGCAGACATCACTAATCCTTAAACTCTAGACAGCTGCAGACATCGCTAATCCTTAAACCCTAGACAACATGTAGACATCACTGATCTTTGATCCCCAGATAGCATGCAGACATCACTGATTCTTGAACTGGATTGAATGTACTGAATTCAAACTCTTTTATTCTGAGGAGTTCCCAGCAGACTCTCTGGGCAGCCACCTCTGGACCCAAGTGAGAACTGAGCAATAACTTTCTTCATCTTATATCTGGGGTGTTTCTGAATCCTCTATTGATGGTTTCTAGAACATTTTACTATCATAAAATGCCTTTTCTTTTGTTAATCTTTTGCTCATCAGGGGATATTTGGTAGGAAACAGAAGGAATGCCCACTCTGTAGACCAGGGTGAGGAACTGAAATCAGAGGCACCAGGCTGGAAGCCTGAGTACAGAGTTAGATTGTCTGATGCATTCAGAAGCCCCTGCAGGGCAGCCAATGGGCAGTCATATATACTCATTTCTGCTTGTAGAAAAGTGCTCTGGCTATAGAATGAAGTTGTGAGCAGAGGGACATCAGAGAGAGTTAGAGACTGAACTCTGACTGCTGTAAGAAAATCCTTATAATGCTGTCAGAAGGGCTTGGTTCCCTTCTATCTGAAGACTTCTAATGTGGGGCTTGTCTGGTGGCTCCAGAGATTTGGGAAGATATCCTCCTGTGGTGGAGTGACCCCAAAATACTGTGCTCATCCTATGGGCCCCAAATTAATCACAACCATATCCACCTTGCACCTAGCAGGAAGAGGCAGAGGGCCAGGGTGGATATGATCTCTTGATGAGTGCACACACCATTTTACTCCCTTCCCATCAGCCAAGAACTTGATCATGTGGCCATATCTTGTTGCAAGGGAGACTGGTTAAATGCAAGGCTCATTCCCTGAAGCCATGTGCCCAGCTAGACATGCACAATAGTGGAGGAAGAAAGAAACACCCATGAAGACAGATTTACCCTGACCTGACTACCCAGTGGAAAGAAGTAACAATGGTGGACAACAAACAGTGAAGCCACATGGGGACACAGCCTAGTGGAAGGTAGTAGAACTTTCCTCTGCACTGTCAATAGGGGTGGAGGAAACACAGGAATAAAGGGTGCATCCAGAAATTATCCATATGGCTCTATTATACCACCACCACAACTGTTATGATAGATTTTGGTTAAAAAGCAATATTTGTACATATCTCCAATTAATTCCTTGAGGTAAACATTTAGAAACAACTTTAATCCAAAAATGTGAATCAAAGGGTATGTAATTTATGATACTTTTCTGTAATGGCTGCTGAATTGCCTTCCGGGAAGTTTAACTAATTACAGTTCTACCTGCTGTGCCTAATGATACCCATTTTCCTGCAACTTTGCCAACAAAGAATATTAATTTTTAAAAATTAGACAATTTATTAAATAAACACTATGCCTCAGAGTAACCTTAATTTGCTCTTCTTAGGTTGCACTTTTTATTTCTTTATTAAACATTTACTCATCACCCATTTTATTTCCTCCTGGGAATCAACTTATTACTTTTTTCTAAATACTGTCTTCATTGGAAAAAATTTCATAATACCAAATTTATCATCTTACCCATCTTCAAGGTAGAGTTTGGTAATATGAACATTCTTAAGTTCTGTTAAATTGAACCAAAATGCTAAAACTACTAAACACAAATCCTCCCTCCCAGACATTGGAAACTACCTTTCTTCTCCCTCTACATATTGGTAACAGCAACCTTGGATTGTTATTCCAGATGGATTTGCCTTCCAGTTTCACAGGTTGTATTTAGAGGGGTGGGATGCAAAGAGTTCTGCTCATTTGTTCAAATATTTTTTTTCTGCAGTTCTGGAGATGAACCTAGAGCCCTATATGTGCTCAGCAAGTACTTTATCACTGAGCCACATCTCGGCCTTAGTTCAATTTTTAATGTAGTCAAATCCATTGATATTTTCCATAATTGAAACTCCTCGAATGCCCCCTCCCAATCATTTCAGAGAAAGAAGGCCTGCTTTACTTGTTTTTTAAAATATTTTATTTATTTATTTGAATGAAAGAGAGAGAGAGGGAGGAGGAGACAAATAGAGAGAGAGAAAGAATGGGCATAACAGGGCCTCCAGCCACTGCAAACAGATTCCAGACGTATGCACCACCTTGTGCATCTGGCTTACGTGGGTATTGAGGAACTGAACCTGGGTCCTTACGCTTCAAAGGCAAGTTCCTTAACTTCTAAGCCATCTTTCCAGCCCTTTACTTGCTTTTATCAATTCTCTGAATAGTGAAACATCCAGCACAACATACCCTGATAAACAATAACTCCTCAAAAAGTGACGCTGATGGTAAATAACACTGTGACACTTGTGGGCCATGAAGGACATGAGGTCAATATGAGGAAAAGCTGGCACCTCCCCCTCTCTGTGGCTATGTAATCATTCCTGCAGAAAAGCATTGAAATGAGATGCAATCCCCTCATGTCCTGAGCCCTGGAAATGTTTGTATTTCCTTAATCCAGTAATGTATGCCTATGAATTTTATTATTCTTTTCTATTCAAGAAATCATGCTGTGTTGTAGGTAAAGTGCATCTCAGTCCTCAGGGAGGGAATTATGATAAAAAGACCACTAATGATGTATTGACATTGGCCAATACAACACGTGTTTGTGGCCATGTGGCAGTGTGTAGATGTGGGGAGTACTGGCTGCATGTCTTAGAAGAGCCGGTATATGTCTTGCATGACACATCATTTCAGGGAGAGAAATCCCTATTTCCCATCACTGTCTTCTTAGTTTGTGCTGAAGCATGAGTTTTGAACTTATTCTGAGTTTCAGAGAGACACGGAAGCATTCTTTGGCAGCACAGATACCATTCCAGTGAGTGGACTGACACTCATTTGCAAATGTTCTTTCTTTCAAGTTCAGCCTACCTTTTTTCCATCCTCTGGAAAAGGCTGTTTGGCCGTGGTCATTGTGGCTGTTGCTGTAAGGTCAGGAAATGCAAGGGCTGCTCAGCATTTCCTGGGATGGAAGCACCTGCCCTCTGGGGATGGGCTTCCAGCAAGGGCATTGTTTTGCTTCACCTCAGCTTCATCTATCAAGTTCTAAATATGTCATTGTTGACCTGAGACTACAGATCACACTTAAGCAGGACAATCAGGGCAAATAATGTGCTACCCATGGCATGATCAGAAGAGGATTCTAGCCCTGAAGAGACTTGGATGTTGTGATAACCCACAGTACTACAAAGACATAAGGGGCATATGTGTCTGCCCGAGCCAGCCTGGAAAGTCCAGCAGAAGACCACGGGATACAGAAACAAAGACTCAGCATTTCTAGGTGCTCTTTCTTTGCAAAGAGCAACTTAAGGTCTGCTTGGAATCTTCTCTGAGCATGGCACCAAGGCGGACACAAGTGCATCTCAGAGCTTTTGTTTCCCAGCCCACCTGCCATGCCTTCTCCTCCTCCCAGGGGTGTCCTCACAGGTAGCATTGTGTTGACTCTCTGTTTCAGAGAATTGTTTCACAGTACACAAGGTGTTCTTTTTGCTGGTTGAGGTCCTCCCACCAGACACTGTAAACTGTAGTAGCTGATCCAGTGATGCCTTGTAGAACCTAAGATCAGAATGCCCCATCTGCCACCTTTCATTCAGTTCTTTGAAAGCCACCTAAACCCATTCAGTCTCCCAGCCCCTTGCAAAGCTTGTTCTGATACAGTATATTCATACCCAGAAGGCTTTTCTTCACCAACAGGAGTGAAGGGGTGGGTGGGGTAGGGTATCCATAAGCAAGCAATACCATACTGGGCACTGGGCACCACCATCCTGCAGACCCTGCACTGACTTGGCTGAAGGCCAACAGCTTGTACATAAGATTTCGGGGATACCAAGAACACATCACCTTCCTGTAGCACTGATGTATCTTTACATCTTCTTGATCAAGGCAGGTATCCCTAAACCTGTAATTCAGTACTCCACTTCCATAAACCTAGCAGCCTAGCAGGCAGAACTCCCCACACTTTTATAGTGATGTCATTTTACTCTTACAAACATTTTCATGAAATGGTGTGTGTGTGTGTGTGTGTGTGTGTGTGTGTGTGTTATGTTTGGTATCTGTGGCATATGCAACACGTGTGTGTAGTATATGTGGGGACTGCTATATGCACATATGTGTGGAGATGCTTATGTCCCGTCCTACCTGTGAAGAGTCAGAGGAAGATGTCATGTGTCCTCAGCTGCTCTTCTGCCTTATTTATCTGAGGCAGAGTCTCTCAATAAATATGGAGCTTACCCTTTTCTGGCTAGACTGGCTGCTCCATGAGCCCCAGAACTTCTCCTCTACAATCCTCAGCACTGGGGTTACAGACATGCACGGCCATGTCCAGCTTTTTACATGGGTGCTGGGGATTGAGCCCAAGTCCTCATGCTTGCACAGCGAGCACTCTTACCCCCTGAGCCATCTCCTCAGCCTCATGAATAGGTTTTAAATAAGTTTTGCTGAACCTACTATACTTCTAGCCTTAAATAAAACAAACTTGTTTTTCATCAGCCTGTCCCCCCTTCACCTTCAGGATCCACAGGACTTGGCATACTCACTTTGCTTGCTTTTCTCCTCCTAGGGCTGAGATGAGCCTCAATCTAAGAACTCATCACATTCCCATATCCAGTTGAAAGCATGGTGCCAGCCCACAGTAGATGTCCAGGGAACGTGTATGAAACAGTCCCAGCACCTGCTACAATACATACCATCTATGGATAGTCAGTGGAGAGGGAGAACTCAGTCTCATTTCCCATCAGTTCTGAAGTCAGCACAGAGAACACGCCATGAAAGTTCCCCACTGAGATCAGGACTTGAGAGGAGTCCTAAGATGATGAGGAAAGCTTTCTTTTCTGGCTCCAATAATGAGATTTCTTTTTATTTTTGTCATAAAAGCAGATTCTTGACTCCTTTTGTTTGACTTTTTCTGGTATTCCTTCCCCATGTCAGCCTGTTAATTAATATGCCAGCCACCCTCTGTTGTTTTACTCAGACTTTTTGAAAATTCAGTCACAATGCTTAGCACACCGGCACTTTCATTTTCATACTTTCTCAACCAAGTGCAAATTAAGACACGATTCAGCACTTGAGAAAACTATGCTCCAAGGCTCCTTTTTCCTTAGCATGTTTGTTTTGTGGACACTGGTCCCCAAACAGGGCTTGAGAATTATATCAAGGGCTTTCTGTTTCTCAGGTACCAGGTACAGTCCTACGTAATGCCATATGTATGTTAAGTTGTGTGATTCCCATCAACGTCCAGGGATATGGGTGCTGCTCTGGCCCCCACTTCCCTGATGGAAGGAGGTAACAGAGCCTGCAGCTTGTCCCCAAGCTGTGCAGCTAAGATGTTTATCTGGAACAAACTCCCAGCTGGATAGGCCCAGAGACCATGCTTATGACCAGCCCCACCCTGCCTTGTCCTTCATGAGAGCAGAGGGAAGGCTGCTGATCAGTGCATGGTACAAAATGAGCTTGGGAAGATATGAATACACTTATAAAATAAGAACTGTTCATGTCCTGTTGAAATAGAATTCATCTGAATGAATGATTTTTCTTTATACACAAAGCCTCTGACTTCCTTCTTGGCCCCAGTGCTCCCTTTGATGCTTCTTAATGAGCTGTCCTCTTCAGAGGTGATTCACAGTGAGGTGGTGACTCAACCACAATACCTTTGCAGGTATGAAGTATAAAACAAATGTGGAAGCAGTTATTACAGCCTCAGCATCTACACCACCATTTCTCTCCATGAACATCTAATTGAGATCTGACTCATGTTGTAGGTACTATACAAGCATGACCCACTCAGGCAGCAGGAGCCTCCCTGTGTGCCAGGTATTAGCTCTGGGTTTGAGGACATGGCCAAGCACATATTCTGCTCAGCAGAAGCAGCAAATACGTCAAGAATAACTGAGCAAGAGGAATTGAGGAGTTGGCTCAGTGGATAAAGCACTTGTTTGAAAGCATGAAGACCAGAGTTCAGATCCCAGTGCCCATGTAAATTCTGAGTGGGCACGGTGGCATGGACCTGTAATCCCAGTGCTCAGGAGGTGGAGACAGAAGATCCCCAGGACAAGCTGGTTAGCAACACTAGCTGAATTAGTGAGTTTAACATTCAAGTGAACCATCAAAGAAGACATTCAATGGTTGTCAACCTCTGGCCTCCACATGTACATGGGCACCTGCACATCTGCTCCTATACACGCGCCCGCTCACACACACGCGCGCACACACACACACACACACACACACACACACAGACATAAGAAAATTAAAATATTTAAAAAAAAATAAAGAATATTTGGGCAAGATGATTTAAGAGCTGACATACTTCAAAGGAAACTCAGCAGTGCTGTGTTCAGGAGAAAGGCTGGGGGAGGTATGCTTCATCAGACCAGCTGGTCACTACACAGGTGATACTTTCAACAAAATGTCCAGCCTGGGAAGATGTGAGGAGAGCCAGCTGTCCAAGAAGAAGGACAAGTGGAAGTCAAGATTCAATACAGTTGGAATGTTAGGAATAAAAAATGTTTATTGTTGCTGGGGCTAGTAGGTCAGGGAGACAGTAGCCTAAGAGGAGGCCAGAGTCAGCACTACCCAGAACTGTCTGCCTTGGGTCGCAGGCACAGGCAAACTCAGGCCATTTGCTGAATGGAGGCTGTGTGCTCTGTCACTTTGCACTAAGCATCAGCAGCTATACCACCACTGTTGTTTCCTTCACAAGGATCCGGGTCAGCTCCTTCCCTTCACACCCTATCTATGTCACAGTGCAGGCATCCAAATGCAGTCCTTTCTAATAATAGTTCCTGCCCCCACATTGTGTGCAGTCAAGTAAATATTATATTATTATAAATGATTTGCTCTTGTTTCTCCTTTATAATTCAGTTAACCTATATTGATTTCTAAGTTGGTGCATAGGAGTTGGCCTTCAAACAATGCTACTTTATTTCCTTCATAAATATTTTTTGGAGAGAGTCAGAAAGAGACAGAGAGAGAGAGAGAGAGAGAGAGAGAGAGAGAGAGAGAGAGAGAATGGGCGTGCCAGCAGCCTCTCAGCCACTGTGAACAAACTCCAGAGGTATGTGCCCCCTTGTGGGAAAGTGTGGCATTGCACCCTTGCATATGGCTAAACGTGGGACCTGGAGAATCAAACGGGCATTTCTAGGCTTATCAGGCAGGTGCCTTAACCACAAAGCCATCTCTCCAGCCCCATAAATTTTTTTTTTTTTTTTTTTTTTTTTTTTGAGGTAGGGTCTCACTCTAGTCCAGGCTGACCTGGAATTAACTATGTAGTCTCAGGGTGGCCACAAACTCTCGGCAATCCTCCTACCTCTGCCTCCCGAGTGCTGGGATTAAAGGCGTGCGCCACCACGCCCGGCTCCGTAAATACTTTTATAAGAGGAATTTATGGACTGAGAAGATGGCTCAGTCAGTAAAGTGCTTGCCCTGCAATCATGTAGACTTGAGTTCAGGTCCTCAATACTCATGGACTCAGGTAGGTGTAGCCATGTATGCTGTACTCCCAGGGATGAGAGGCAGAGAAAGGAAGTCTCCAGAGCTTGCTAGCGAACTTGTGTAACCAAGGGGCTGCATCCCATGGTCAGTGAGAGGCCCTTTGTTGTAGTCATCTCCACAAACTTCCAACAAGATACAGTTTATGGGAGGAAGAGGCTTGTTTCAGGCTTACAGAGTCTAGGGGAATACCATCAATGATGGAAGAAGCTGGCTCCCTTTTATAGATACAAGCAGAGAGACATCACCAACAGCCAGCACCATGAAACACCAACAGCCAGAGCTCAAACTGCTCTCCCCACACCTTTGGGCTGAATTCAGATCCACCCTCAAGTACACCTTAGGGCTGGACTCCAGGATATGCCCCCAGTGACACCGCCCTCAGACCCAAGTTACAAACTTAATTTTAATAAAACACCTGAGTCTATGGAGGCCATACATTTACACTATCACTTTTAGGCTACCACACCCTGTCTCAAAACATAAGATGAAGCACGATTGTGGAAGACATTGAATTCTGGCTTCCACATGCACATGTACATGTGCACACATATAACACATGTGTGTGTGCGCACATGCATAGTTTTTAAGATTAAAAACATTGGCATTCTAAATATGATTTGCTTTTGTTGATTCCTGTTCTCTCCCAGTTCTTCTTCCCCTGCATTTTCTCTCTTACTTACATGTAACATGTATTCTTGTGCCCACCCCTTCCTCCTCTTCCAGCTCATCTCTTTATATTCACTTTTGGTTTAATGGCAGTGAAACGAGAAGTTAACACAGGGTCTGGCACTTGGTGACTGTGTAGTAATTACTCCTGCTGATACTGGGTTACTGCTGGTAATATGATATTGTTAGTAATGCTATATTAATATGAAATGATGATGTATTATTATATAATAGGTAACAGGGAAAGAATTCTTGGGGAACTACAAAAAATGGAAGTAGTTATTACTATTGTGCTTACACAGGTTTTCTGAGAAATTAAATTAAGAGTAAATTTGGTCCTCTCAGAATAAAGAGGCAAATTAAATTGACAGTATTCTAAAGCGTAAGTATTGTGGGTAGGTTATGTGTGTGGAACCTTCCCTCTCCTGCCAGGTAGGTGTGAAATGACAATGGTGGACCTGTTAAAAATTTTTCAAGGGCTGGAGAGATGGCTTAGGGGTTAAGGCACCTGCCTCCTAAGCCTAAGAACACCGGTTCCAATTTCCAGCGATTCCAATCTCCAGGTCCCACATTTAGCCAGATGCAAAGTGATGCAAGGGCACAATGCTGCACTTGACCACAAGGGGGCACATACATCTGGATTTTGTTCACTGAGAGGCTGCTGGCATGCCCATCTCTATCTGTCTTCCTCTCCCTCTCTCTCTCTCTCTCTGTCTCTCTCTGTGTCTTTCTCCGAAAAAAAAAATCACATTAAACTCACATTGTCTTAGGATCAGAATTTGTTAGCACACTGTATATAGGTGGATTCATTTGGCTACATAAAATAGAGGCCATGAATCAGTAGCTTTAACAATAATAAGAGGTTTTTTTTTTTTTTTTTTTCATTTAAAGGGAGCCGAGTGGCAACCTCTCAGAGGTTCACAAGTGGCTTCCTGATCTTAAAGAGCCCAGAATCAAAGTGGGTATATCTTCCTCCTTGTATGTGTCTTCAGTCTCAAAATCACCTTGTGATAGAGAATGATTGTTGAAGCTCCATACAACATGCCTGAGTTGGAAGTTTAAGAGGGAAGAAGAAAGTTAGGGGGAAAATATCACCTATAACACCTCAGAAAGTCATTTTTCAAATCCAGGGGAAGAAAAATTAGAGAAATAAGGGAGGCTAATAAATTTACTTTCCCTGGTGGAGGTAAGCTTGCATAGATTCCACAGATATACCTGACAGGAAGCACAGCAAGCATGTGTGGCCAGACTCAGGGCTCAGATAACCCGTTGCCTGAACTGCATGGAGCCTAAGCCCCACCAATCCAGGAGAATCTTCCATACACGGCTAAAGTGCCCGTCTTCCTTGTGAAAATGAGGACCTTTGAAAGAGTTGTAGCAAAAAAAGGCAGTTCATAAAGACCCATGCCCAACGCAAGCATTTAATAGGCACCTTTTTCCATAACACATGTTCATCTAATATAAGAAGTCATTCATTCAGTGTTCACCATCAGTGTCTATAATGTACACCAGAAGACAGAGGACTCCAAGTTCAAAATAGTAAGAGCCTGTGTTTGTAATAGTGCTGGTTACCATGTATTGATCAGGAAGTCAAAATCACTTTTAATGAGAGAATTGACATTGAAATATCTTGAAACTAGTATATATATAAAGAACAGCCTTTCTCTGGGTGGGGAGTCCTTCCCTTCTGTTGGACTGTGCCAAACAGGCCACTTGCCTGTCTGAAATTCCTCAAAAATTCCTGGCTAGTCTCAGGTAGGTGTCCTGAGCTCATGCCAGCCAAGGAGATGATACCCCATTACCAGCTAAGATCAGCTGGTTCCAGTGTCCTCTTTCTCCTCAGGCTGTCAGGTTGATGACAGGAATGGGTGATGTGGCCTAGGAAATCCCCCACAGAAAGACACAGGTCAGGTATGATTATGCAGTTTGGATGAAGTTGACTGCTTTTCCATTTTATGTATTAAGCAAATCTTTAAAAACCATAGGAAAAATTACTCTACAAAAACAAGGCACTTTAAAAATCAAGATAATGGCAAAATGAGTGAAGAAAGAACCTGCCTACAACTCTTCACTAGTAAAGTATATCTGTATACATCAGGAAACAAATTATTCCTATCTTCAGGGTGGCAGCTCTCATGCTGTGACCCCAGGTCAGCAAACATGTCCTTCCAGCCAATTTGGTCATCAATAGCTAAATTAAAGTTCATAGTATTAAACTTAAAGAGTGGGTGTCAGCCAAAAGTTAAGCATTTGAAATGTATTTATTTATAACCTGTGACTTTCCCATCTGAAAGGATTTAACAAACATATAGCAGGGTCATTTGACCATCTTAAGCAAAGTCCTAATAACCTCTAATTACAGTCCCTCAAACAATCAGCACCTGATTACAGAGTCAATTTAACTTCTTTTTAGCTCACCAGCAATAAGGTTGTGGTTTGTTAATCCTTCACTGTGGGTATTTTCATCTGCCTGGTTTCCTGTCTGGACGTTCATAGAACTTGAATGCTGAGTCCAACACCTATGCAAAGTGGACACTGATTCGATGTTTAATGGAACCATCCTGGGTGTCTGAGAAGTTTATGACCAGATCAGAGAAGGTGGAAAAGTTGCTATTCAAGCTTCTGCAATTATAACATCTGAGAAGTGCAAGTAGGAGTGGGAAGAGGCAACTCTTTATCCCTGTGGATGACAAGATTCTAAAAGAGCAGAGTCCTGCTCTGCAGGAGGACTTGGCATTGCCAGCTGAGGGTCATGGTGGTACTTTCCCTCCACCTGTCAGCTACTGCCATGAGGCAATGTATTTCAACATCTCTGTGGTCTGCACAGTTCTAGAATGGACATCAAGGAAGACTCTCAATCCTCATGAACCCCCAGCTACATGCACATAATATGTAAGTGTAAGAAGACAGCTTGTGGGAAGATGGCATAACTGAGAAAAGGATTTTGCAAAACAGGTTAGCAGAGACCAGAGAGTTTCACCCACACATGTTTCATTTACAGTGGATTGGGGAGCTGGGTCATTATTTTACCCAATGTTCCTAGCTACAACAGACTCTTCTTTAAAATGTAAAGTGAAGACAGGCATGGTGGTGCAGGACTGTCAAGACAGCTACTCTGGAGACTGAGGCAGGAAGATTGCAAGCATTAGGCCTGCCTGGAATACAAGGTGACTTCAATGCCAGCATGGTCAATTTAATAAGAACCTGTTTCAAAATAAAAAGAAAATATAGGGCTAGGGATGTGGCACAGCAGGAGAGCACCTGCCTAATGTGTAAGACACTGGGTTCAATCCCCAGTTCTGCAAGAAAACAATAGCAAGACTGACCTCTTTTCTGAAATGGAAAACAAGTGAAAAACTTAATACTCTAACAGGGGTGTCTTACCTTTCTACATTGAGGCATGATACTGTCACTTCCAAAAGTGTTGGGTTACTTTCTTAGCCATGTGGTGCAGGGACTGTAGGCTGAGAACACCTGTAGAGCATAGACCTGTGTATAAGGATTGCATGCATGACTGTTGTCTTTCTAGAAAGATCTACCCTTCATTTAAAGAAATTCTTTTTGCTATAAATAAGTGGGAGATGATAATGAACATTGAACTCAACTTCTGAGAAAGGGTTTGAGCCTACAAGATAAACAAACAGGGTCTCAATGAGGGCCTAGGATGTTCACTGTGTTGGCATCTAGACCACTCTTCAGATGGAAAGACTGAGGCTCATGAAGAGAAAATAAGCTGATACAAGTCATATGGCCAGAAAGAGCCCATCAGATTCCAGTATTGGAGCTGCTATGCCATCAGGATTAAAGTATGGACCTGTGCCCATGAGATGTGCATAGCTGACAAGCCCCAGACATGGCATGTCTGCATGCAAGGAACAGAGTATAACATAGTCCCACCTTCGGGTGGTGGTAAAGGTCTGCCTAATGCAGACTTCCTGGAGATGTTGACTTCCAAACCAGACAACAAAGCAGGACCCCTAGCCTGACCAAGAAGTAGGTATGTGATGCCAGGAACTTCTGGAATGATGGGAGAAATAAATGAGACCCACAGAATGGAAAGCCTGTGCTTTTGTAATCTGTGCTCATACAACTGTGGCAAGTTTCTGTCTTAGCTTCTTCTCTTCCTACCTATGAAAGATCTCCACACCAACCCTATCCATTTAATAAAGTTTTTGACATTTTCTTAGCAACAGGCTGTGAAGTTTCCATACATTCCCTGCTTTCCTCAGATGCCCTTGCACTGCTGAGGCCCCCTACAGGTGATGATTCGTCTTCTCACCATTGAATCATACACCAGTCTCAGCTTTGGTCCCAATCTTTATCTGTAGCCTCAGAACTAAAAATGGTGTCCTCCTGGAGTGTTAACTCCTGGAGAGTTGATCTTGTGAGCATCCCACGTTGGGAACCCTATTTTGCAGAAAATGCTTTCAAGAAGCCCCATGGCATTGTTGACTGCAAGCTGTCTACATCTCCTTGTCTTCCATACGTGTCAAGTTCGTGTGCTTCTTCATGGTGACATTGTGATTGCTTGTGGTACAGAGAGGGTTCTGAGCCCAGAAGCTATGCTGGGCATTTCTCTACACTATTATCTCATGGCAAAACCCCATCTTCACTCAGACCTAATGAAATTCTTGAGGATCCTGGACATGTAACTAAGCACGCTGATGATGGTCCCACATGGCATGACTGAGATGAGCACACAATCAGTGACTTCACTACAGTCACTGACAGAAACTGGGCAGAGCAGGGAACACAAGGTCCTGGCACAGCACACATAGTGAATTTCCTTCTTCACTCATGAATAGTTCTTTTTCATCCCTTTCCTTATTCCTTCTCCTCAGCCTGTCTCATGGATACAGAAGTGTTCTAGAAATAGGCTCTGGAGTCATTTTCTGTCAACTTGAGCTCACACTTTTCATGACTTTAAACATCGTGTCATTTGCTTGTTGGTAAGCCCAATACAGGCATCTCCATCCTAGAATTCTTCCAGACCTACAGGCTCAGTCCCCTGGGCTGCCTAGTAGGTGATTCAAACCAGATTATCCTACACCAAACCTACCATCTTTATATCCGAACCTCTTTCTTCCTGTAACTTCTCCATTCCTGCCAAACACATCATTCTAATTGCTAAGATTCATGCTTTAGCCCTCAGGCCCCACAGGCCCTCTCTCGGTGCTCCTGATGGCTCTTTGTGATAAACCTAGACTCTTGCCATTCTAATGTTTGTGCCCTGGCTGGAAACCAACCTCTGACATGACTTATGCATTGTTTTTCTGTTTGTTGTGTGTTCCCATCAACATGAAAGCAAGGATGATTTTAGTCTTAATACATGTATGTATCAAAAATGTCATCCGATGAGCAAATGAATGACAGAAATGTCATGTTCAGATTTGTGTCACATTTTATCACATGACTAATATTCTAGATATATCCACCCATTCTAAGAATTAATGTATTCTTTATTTCCCCTAAATGTTTTCTTCCCAAAGTTTGACTAAGGAAATCTTACCTCTCTCCACCTTGTTGCTCAAACCAACAACTGAGACACCTGTGGTATTAATTTCTGTTGGCAAATACCTTTAATCCCAGTACTTGGGAAGCATAGTTAGGAGGACTGCTGTGAGTTCAAGATCATCCTGAGACTACAGAGTGACTGCCAGGTCAGCCTGCGCTGGAGTGAGACCCTACCTTAAAAACAACAAGAGCAACAAAAAGTCAGTGAGTGGTGGAGCTATAGCTCAGTGGTAGAGCACTTGCCTAGCATTTGCAAGGCCCTGAGTGCACTCTCCAACACTCTCATAAAAGACCACTGGGGGACCCCATTTATTAGTTGGCCTCCAAGTTAAAGTTGGACACAAAAAATAGTTTGTCTTGGAGCTGGCTTTTCCCTCTATCTTTTCTGATGTTCCCCTAAGTCGGCCCTCCTCTGACAATCTGGCCTTCTATTTCCAATGAGGTTCTGGTGGCTCCCTGGGGATGCTATACTGTCCTGTTGCCCTGCACATCCTCCCCTGGCAACTCTGGCTGGTCTACAGACTTCCCCTCCTGCCACAGCCTCCCTATAGAGGCTCCCTGGCAAACCCACAATGTCAGCTGGACTATGGCTCCTGTATACTTCTTTCCCACTTCAGTCACTTGTAGATGGCATCAGAGCTTCAGTCATCCTACACAGCTGCCTTCGTCAAGGCATTTTGTCCATAGAACCCACAGGTCCCCTCCTCACTAGGACAATTTTGGAAGTATGGTTTTCATCTGTGACCATACTTTGTAACAAATGATTGTCCCCAACTGGCCCCAACTTCTGGTTCAAGCACCCTAGAGGAAACTTCCAGATATAAAATAATGGCCATTATGGACATTTTTTCTGTAAAGTTTTCATTTGTTTTTTTCTTAAAATTTGAGATCTAACTTTGTTTTGATTTCCCCTTAGGATTCCATGACTATCTGGTTTGACCACCTATTAACCATCAGCAAGTTTGGAATGCATAGTGCTTCTTTTTCTAAAATATTGAGCATATTTTAATTACTCTGTCTACAAGGCACGAAGCTCTCATAATGTTTGTAGGCTCATTAGTGAATGACAGCAATAGGCCAGGAGATAGCACATCTCAGAGAAAGCCTCTCCTTGAGATGGTCAGGGCGTGCTTGTTGCAGGAGCTTGTATGGCTGAGAGTCTACCCATGCCCTTGTAAGCTAATGTGAGAAGAGAGAGGACATTAAAGATACACACCCACAGGGACTGTGGAGCAAAAGCTATCTAGATAATTTGGTGCCTAAGTAGCAGTAAGATAATTACCCAACTAGTAATTAAACAAAAGATTAGAGGGCCTCTTCTCTCTGCATTTAAGAATCACAAAAATCATCAGCCATCATCAACTACTCAAAGAAACACAAGAAGAAACAGTCCTCAAGAGTCAAAGAATAATGACTCAAGAGAGAATGACTACTCCTAGAAGCTAGAATATGAGGTGTGTAACACTTTCACAAAGAATCGGGGAGTGCATAACTGCATGCACCCTGAATACTAAGATCTCTCAGTTCCTACTCACATCCAAGGAGCTACCTCCCTTAAATGACATGGATAATGTGTTTCTAATACTACCCACGTGTCTTTGTGTGTACATAGAAACATAGAGGGACTTGAATCTCTCCATGAGATGTGTGTGTGTGTTTGTTCATGTGTGTTTGATGCACATGCTTATAGACACAAGAGGACAACTTTGGGTGTCATCCTCGGGAATATCATCCATTCTCCTTTGAGACAAGGCCTCTCATTGTTCCAGAGCTCATCAACTAGGCTAGACTGGGTGGCCAGTGAACTCCAGGGATCCTCCTGTCTACCTCCCCAACACTGGAATTACAAGCAGGCTCCATCATTCCTGCTTTCTTTTTTACATGGGTTCTGGGAATCAAACTCTAGTCCTCATGCTTGCAAGGCACACACTTTACTCTCTGCACTATGTCCCAAACCCCTGGATTCTCATTAAATGAGTGATCAAAGGCTGTTAAGAGACCCCATGTACTGTTAATACAAAAGTCCCCAGGCTTCCTACTGATGTAAACAGCTCTGTTCTTGCAAATGTTGACTAAAAGCTATAGCTACCTATTCCCTTCTCAGTAGTGAAACAGCTAAACCACAGCTACTCAATACCCACCTACAACAGCATTGCCTGTTCTAAGCAGAGGAAGCCCTGTCCCTAGCATACTTTACTTCTCTCCCGTATTCTCTACATGTAGAAAAGCCCAGGAAAAGCAACTGAATTAAAGCCACTCTTGCTTTTCCCAAACGCTACTTAATAAGTCCATCTAATGTCTAAGTAGTAGATGCTGTTTTGTACCTTAAAATTCATTTGAGAACTAACTAAAGGGATTCTGCAGTGTCAGAAGGATCATTTAATTTTGCCATTATATTCAATTCATGATGTCTAAAGAACATAGTGAGCCACTGATCCTTTTAAAGACAAGTGAATGTAAGTGCACACTGCTTACCTTGTGATATGGCAGTCAAAGAAGTTTCATGGCAGAGAAGTGGAAGGGAATTAACTAATAAATTGTTCTTTCTTGGATATTTTACATGATTCTTACGTATTTTTTGCTTTTTGTCATTTCTCATAATTTCAAAATATGTTGTTTTCTAGTGAAGACTGCCTTGAAGTCTTTCCTCATCCATTCATGCATATGCTCATAAACATTGCGCCTAGCGTTCTTTGGGTAAAGAGTAAGCCTTGGTAAATAAAACAAGCATGGCTCCCTCTCCCATGGAGTTAGCAGTAAGGTTGCAGGAGTCACAAGAAACAGATAAGCAAATAAGTGACAAAATAAGTCAAAATGGTAGATATGAGAGGGCATAATGTGAAGGCACCTCATAGAAGTTTGGGATAGCAAGGGGTCTTAGCTGCTTTTCCCTTTGCTGTGACCAAATGCCTGCCAAGAAACATCTTAAAAGGAAAGGGTTTATTTCAGCTTACCTTTCAAGGGCTTTGCAGTTCATCACGATTGGCAATTCATAGCAGCAGGGACATAAAATGCCTGGTCATATTGCATCCCCAGTCAAGAAATAGAAAAAGGTGAATGCTGGTGCTCAGCTCACTTTTTAATTTTCATTCAGTCTGAAATCTTAGCCCATAGGTGGTTCTACTCACATTCAGGATGGTCGCTCCCTACTTAATTAACCTATTCTAGAAAATTCCTCACAGACACAATGTTTCCATTGTGATTCTAAATCCAAACAAATTGATAATTGAGATTAACTCTCATAAGAGGTGAGGATTGGGGAAGGAGGGAACATATCTGATCTTAGAAGATAAGCAAGATCCAAACTAGTTAGTATGTGGATGGGGAAACAATGTTGATTCTTAGCTTGTGAAGTAAGATGCAGGCAGTAGTGGCTATGGGGGGCCTACTCTGTGAGGGAACAGAGTAGTTTTAGTGCTACTGTCAGTCATATGGAATCTACACTTCTATGGTGTGTTCTACTTTTTAACTCTCATAGAAGCCCCCTAACATCTTTCTATATGGGCAAACATGACTTGGAAACTAGTAGCACTAAAATTTTTTTTTGAGAGAGAGATACAGAGAGAGAGAGAGATAGAGAATAGGTGCTCTAGCAGCCTCTCAGCCACTGTGAACAAATTTATTTCATTAACCTATTTAATAGTTGCAAGTATTTTTGAGCTGGTTAATTGTCTTCAGAACAAATTTCAGATGTGTGCACCCCTTGTGGGCAGCATTGCACTGGCTAAATGTGGGACCTAGAGAATCGAATGGGTGTTCTTAGGCTTGGCAAGCAGGTGCCTTAACTGCTAAGCCATTTTCTCCAGCCCTCATAGCACTAATTTTAAAACAAGTTTGAATAGCACCTCTAAGAATGTCACACATTACATTTGGAATTGCTAAATTTGCTTGGTCTAAGAACATAAAAAATCAGGCTTTTGATCATTGTCCTTTATTGCTTCTTTATGGCAAATCTTAATATACCTAAAGAAGTCTAGTTAAAGCATCATTAAATCACTGGAAACTATATGCCCCAACTTACCTAGTTCCACAACCACTCACATAACACTGGCCTTAAGGTGGAGGTAACTTTCTGCATGTCTGCAGCCTGCTTGGGGACACTGCCTTGACTCTGGATGTCCCCTCATCATCCTAACTTTGCTTTGCACTGTCACTTATTCAGGACAGCTCATAAGTGAGTGAGCAATGGAACTTGGCACTGTCAGTATCATATAGTTGTTCATTGAAAACTACTCTGCCAAGATCATGAAATGGCAGGTTAGCCAACATCAGCAGGCCGCCTGCTGCAGACCCACCCAGTCCCATAAATAATACTCGCTGTCCACATGAGAAAGATTGCAAGACAAGGAAGCCTGGGTTTCCTTTGACATGCACAGGGACTTTTGGTTTAGGATAAGACATCACATAAACTATAACACTAATTCCATTATGCCAAAGACCAAAATGGAACAAAAGTGGAGAGGGCGGGGAATAGCTCTATGGGTAAAGTGCTTGTCATATAAGCATGAGGACTTGAGTTCAAATCCTAAGCACCTATGTAAAAGCTGGGCACAATGACACATGCCTGTAATCCCAGCATACCCACAGAAAGAAAGGAAAAGAGAGAGAGAGAAGAAGGAAAGGAGGAAGAGAGAGAAAGAAGAAAGAAAAGGAAGACTGTCACCTTTCTCTGCTGGAGGATTTCTCTGTGGGGTGTACCACAGGAAGGAGCCACTCAATTTCTTTCTGATCTTTTTATATGGAAATGGGATAATGTTACCAAACAGTCTAAAATCACAGGGATGTTGTGCAAACAGACATAAGTACAACACTTAATGGTGTTTTTTCACTGTTGGTGGCCAGGGTGTTAGGGAAAGCCCAGGCCTTGTTCACAGGACAGTTACAATAAGCAAGGCATCTTCTATACTAGGTGGTCCTGGATAAGACTGTCAAGAAAAAAGGAACGCTGCTCAGATTGCTCAGAACTCTTCCCTAAGTTATACCTACCTGGGCAGCTGGCAGGTGGGTGGGTCGCTGAGCTCTAAGCTGCCTGTTCAGAAGGCCTTATTTTCAGAAGTCTCCACAGGGAAATTATAACAAGTCTTATTTATTTTACAGATCTAATTGTGATCTCTCTGCGTGTGTCTGCCTTATATCTACAATTTGATCCAAATTAACATTTATTTATCCTAATAATAGCAAATCCAGATGGAGTCTTACTATACACTGCTCACAGGAGGAAGGATATAGGACTTGACCCAGTGAGTCTTCAGGATAGCCTACGGGGCCATGGCTGTTATTTGCCCCCATTTTAATGATGGGATAACTGAAGTTCCAAGAGGTGTGAGTAAAACTCCACTTCTGACCTCAACAGTGAAGGGAAATAAATGTTTGTTCTTTTAGACAGTGAGTGTGATACTATGTCACAGTGGCCAGAGGAAGCAGATGCATGACCCTTAGCAAGTACACTGCTCACACATGGGCTCTTAACCTAGGCAGGTGTCCAGACCATCTGCAGTCACACTTCTGTCCCTTGCACAAGCCACTAAGTTGACAGCGAATTCTTTTTACCTCAATGAGTCAATAGTCTCAGAATTTCTTTCTTTAATGAGATAACTGGTAGCTGGCCTCCTTCTGCGGGTTACCTGTGATTCTGTGCATACCCTAGCCCTGGGAGTATTGGATGTAGACCACACATTCTAAGTATTTAGTACCCAGCTGGCTGAAATGTTCATACCTGCTCCTGATAGCTTGACCCCAGTATCTTTTGAAAGCCAACTCCTGTCAGCCATCAGCTTACAAATCTTCTTTGTGCTCAAACTCCAAATGTGCAGATGGTCACAAAAGAAAAAGTGTGAGGTTTTATTTCTTCTTCATTTTTGCACCTTTTCTGTCAGCCTTTTAAGTACTAAAGATATTGTGAGTTTGACTCATTTCATATTTGAAAGCATAAGGGAAGAACGTGAGGTTTGAAGGTTTCTTATGAAAATGGCTAGGCATATGTGAATGTTGTTGGGTGGGATGGGTCAGTGAAGACATGGATTGAGCTCTACAAGGTCAAAAGGCTTGTTGGTCCTTGCTAGTAACAGGCTGGACCTGTGAGGAGGCTGGCCTGAACTATTGGATATGGCCAGGGACCCTGGACTGTGGGGTTGCAGCTGGCCCTATGTCAGGAGTCCCTGGCGATGGGGACAGCCTTTCCTAAATTGTAGGTTGTAGTGAGCTGTTATCGCCCAGAGTGGGCAGAACTGGCGAGGCCCTCCCCCTAGACCCCAAAATGCTCTGACCATTCCATAAATCAGACTTTGCCCCCCACAGTTCCTGACCTTGTGGCTAGCTGCCCAAGAGACCCTCATGTGGCTGAAATTACGTAGCCTTCCCACCCCCCACAGTAGCAGAAGTCACAGCCTTCTGTTAATCTCCTCTTCCACCCTTCCCCCTATCTTCCCTTATCCTTCCCCCATAGCTTTGAAGTTACTAGTCCTTCCACCACCTAAACTATACATCCGATTGCCATATAGTCTATATGTGCCATCTCAACCTTCCCCAAGTGTTTATAAACCTATTCCCCTTTTGAATAAACGAGTGCTGTCCATCAGACGGTCACCCGGGTGCTCATTGCCCCGTCATGTTCGTGTGTCTCACTCACCCGCTGCTCCAGGAAGGACCCTCCTGCTTCCCTCCCAACTCCTCCCTCCCTCGACCCGGACGTCGGTGGGTCAGACGTCGGTGGTCAATGACCCTGGGGAAACGGGAACAGAACAAGACCCACAAAGGCTCTGGGAAAGATTAGCAGTTGTGGCTTCAGAGCCATGGTGAGAACATGCTGGAACAGTGTTGTGTCTGCTTCCTGTCCTTCTTAGCAGTGGGGGTATATAATACCAATGCTGAAGTAAGAATGATATCTTGTTGGTGGTGCTGCCCACATGTTCCAAGGGGTAAAAAGTGACTATTCAATAAGGAGTGAGGTAGGGAGAGTGCCATGGGCTTTCACATACAGAACATTCTCTGAGCTTCCCTAGTCCTCTGTAAATGGTTCTTTAAATTGTTTGGGGACAAAGTACATTCTCTGGAGAAATCAATCAAATGTAAAACAATCGAAACATTTTGTTGCAAGTGAGATAAAAGCCAATTCAATAGTGAAAGACAGCAAAAGATATTTATTGATTTTGTAAAAAAAAAAAAAAAGTCTGCATATGCATTTTAGGTGTGGCTTGATCCAGGAGCTCCGCCTGTCACCAGGACCAGTTTTTGCTCCCTTTGCATTTCAGCTCTGAATTCCCTTGCATACTGTATTGTTACCTGAACAAGCTGGCCCAGCACCTCCACCTCATTCTTGTTCCTAGACTTATCTCCCAGACCCTCAGGCAATAATGAAGGCTTGTCATGGGCTGTGATAGATTAATACCAGTGTCATCTCTGGCCCCTGCTGGATCTGACAGGATAAACCCAAATCCCATATCTGTGAGTGGAATGAAGGCTCTGACTCTCTGTTCTCTGCAAGAATATGAAGGATCCAATATCAGTGTTAGAAGAAATGTTTTACAAAGCAAATAGTCAGCCAGCATTGACACAATTAATTTGGCATACTGGAACACTTGACAATGAGCCTATGTGAAGAAAAGCTGCCATTGGAGGTCACACAAGGTCTAGTCCTGTCTCTGTCACCTACAAAATGACCAGTTCCTTTCTTTGGGTCTCTGTTAGACTCTTAAAAGTGGGCTGGGGAGATGGCTCAGAGGGCAAAGGGCTTACCTGACAGCTATAAGAACTTTGATCTTCAGAACCCATGTAAAAGCTGGGCATAGTGACAAGCACCTACAAACCCAGTGCTGGGGAGGTGGACACAGGAGGACACCCAGGGCCAGCGGGCCAGTGCCTAGCTGAATCAGTGAGCTCCAGAGTTCAAAGAGCAACCCTACCTCAATAAAGCTGAGAACAATTGAGAAAGATACCCAATACCAACATTGGTCTTTTACACATGTGCATACATACATGACCATACTGCCACTTACAGATGTGCACCTTTCTCATGCACATATGAACATGCATACACACATATATGTGTACCACACACATATGCAGAAAGATGACAGATAGCTAGACAGATAAAGCAGAACTATAACTTGGAAAGATATCAGTGAGCTTGACCTCTAAAAGCCTGAGATCTCATTATACTCACTGTGTATAAATGACACTGACCACTGTGTCTGCCTCATGCCCCCTCATCATGCCCTGGGAATGACCTGAGGGCCCTAGGTGTTCATGGTGCTAAATTACATTGCCTTTCCAAAAGCTTCCATTCATTTTGCTCCTAGTGACCCTTTTCTTCTCTTCTTACTTCTTCCCTTGTGGTCAAGTAGAGTCAAATATCTCATTCTCACTAGAGAATATTGGTTGCAGGGAAAGAAGCCTACAGAGCCATGCTCTGCTCCAGCTCAGTGTTGGAATTCCAGGTAATGGGGATGTTCCTTCACAGCACGACCATGCTTATCCCCAGGAGTGCGGGTTTCTAACGGGACACCTTTCATCTGCCAAGATTCTATACTCCAGCCTCAGCTGAACTGAGCAATCACAGCTACAAACACTCATGCAAGTTGAACCATTTAGCTTCTCTGCCAAGAATTTTGAAGTTAACAGGAAAGCCTTAGAGCCTAGAGCCCTTTGAAGTCCGTTTTCCCTAACTGCAGAGGCTGGAGCCCTGCTGTAGAGCGGCTTGTATGCCCTGTCCATGCCTTTCTGGAAGACACCTGCTTTCTCTGCTACTCTTTTGATTCTGGAGTCTTCACACACCTTCCCTATAAATCCTTGTGTCGAGTAAATTATCCAATGTCACATTTTACTGCTTCCTACAAGTGTCTTGCCCTGTACTCACTGTGAGAGTCAGCTAGTCCAAAATCACCCAGGGTGTGGACTTGGGAAAACCCTGCTAAGGAGTTCATATCACCTTTGAGCCTTTCTGATGCTGGTTTTCCCACTCAGTTGTTGCTGGGGACAGCAATATCCTGTGACTTCACTCTGACCCTGAAGCAGGTGTCCCCAGACCAGACTCCCTGCCAAGCAAGGGCATCTTTCACTCTGACATCTGAAACCAGAAGTTTTTCTGACCAGGCACACTGAAGCAAGAGAAGTTAGCCCTTCCTAGGGTGTACATTTGGCCAACAAAAGATGAAAACCAGTGAATGGATCCCTCCACCTCAGCCTGTCAGGAAGGATTCATTTTCAGGGTATCTAAACACTATCAAAGGTGAGCCATCTCTCATTCTGTGTGTGTGTGTGTGTGTGTGTGTGTGTGTGTGTGTGTGTGTATGCTGACATATGTTTGAATATGATTAAAAGATATTACATGTATATATGAATTTGTCAAAAAATTGTGGAAAAAAATTTAAAAAGAAACAGTCTATACTGTGATTTATGAGCAATTTAAGGGAAAAAATTAAGAGTTATGAACTTTATTCAATTTCTACCTTTAACTCTGATTCTGGAATTGAATCCACTGGGGAAATGAAACTTTATTATACAATGTAGAGAGAATCAGGACCTACCCAATTAGTAAATTGAAAATGTATCTTTGCCCTGGATTTGCAAAGCATTTAGTTGAGGTCAACTATTTAACACACTGCCTGCTTTTATTGTAAATTTTAAGTATACAAATGACTTCTAAATTATCATGTTTAACACTTTGCAGATGAGACTCCCACCCCTCTCCTTAAAGCCTTCTGCTCTCACCAGAAATGTCACCATTTCTACTTGCATATCCTCTTACACCTTTTCCTATGTGCACACACCCACACCCACAGAAAACCTAGGTCAACTCTCTGACTTTTTTTCAATATAGATGGATCCATTCTCTTGAGTATTCTTTTGCAACTTGTTTTTTGCTGCCCAACAGTAACTCTTGAGCTCTACTGAAGTCTGGACAAATGGAACTAGCTTCTTGCACTTAGCTGTCTTGACATACACTTGTTAGAACTTCCCAGGCTATGTGACAGTAATACAGTCTTTAAATCTTAGTGTCTGTGTGCAGAAACTCACCTCTCACTTATGGGACACTCATGTTAGTTTGGCAGCCATGCTGGTTCATGCAACAACCCAAAGAGTCAGTTTTTCTTATCTCACGTCCCCTGACCATCTCCCCACTCCCCTCAGTGCATGACTGCTGAGATCAACCTAAAGAAAACATGTTGCTTCTGTCACTTGTTAACTTTGTGTGTGTGTGATGTCTGTGAGTGCATGTGTGTGTCATGCCTATGACTGCATGTGCGTGATGTCTGTGAGTGCATGTGTGTGTCATGCCTGTGAGTGTATGTGTGTGTGTGTGCATGCATGTGAGTGTATGTCTGTGTGCATGTGTGTATGCATGTGTGCATGTGTGTCATGTCTGTGAGTGCATGTGTGTGTGTCATGTCTGTGAGTGCATGTGTGTGTGTCATGTCTGTGAGTGCATGTGTGTGTGTCATGACTGTGAGTACATGTGTGTGTGTCATGACTGTGAGTGCATGTGTGTGTGTCATGTCTGTGAGTGCATGTGTGTATGTCATGTCTGTGAGTGCATGTGTGTGTGTCATGTCTGTGAGTGCATGTGTGTGTGTCATGACTGTGAGTACATGTGTGTCATGTCTGTGAGTGCATGTGTGTCATGTCTGTGAGTGCATGTGTGTGTCATGAATGTGAGCGCATGTGTGTCATGTCTGTGAGTGCATGTGTGTGTGTCATGACTGTGAGTGCATGTGTGTGTCATGTCTGTGAGTGCATGTGTGTGTCATGTCTGTGAGTGCATGTGTGTGTCATGTCTGTGAGTGCATGTGTGTCATGTCTGTGAGTGCATGTGTGTCATGTCTGTGAGTGCATGTGTGTGTGTCATGACTAAGTGCATGTGTGTCATGTCTGTCAGTGTGTGTGTGTATGTGTGTGTGATGTCTGTGAGTGCATGTTTGTGCATGCATGTGTGTGTCATGTCTTTGAGTGCGTGTGTATGCATGCACATGTGTGTGTCATGTCTGAGCATGTGTGTGTGTGTGTGTGTGTGTGTGTGTGCGCATACATGTGGAGGCCAGAGTCAATGTTAAGCCTCTTCCTCAGTTGCTTTCTACGTTATTTTTTTATTAACTTTTTCTATGTTATTTTTTGAGGTCTGGTCCCTAGCTAAACCTAGAGCTCACCAACTTAACTTACTTACTAGCCAGTAAGCCCCAGGGAGTCTCTGCTTCTGCCTCCCGGTGTCAGGATTAAAGGTGTGCGCTGCCACCAGCCAGCTCTTCTGTGGAGGTCTAAACTTCAGCCATTGCCCCAGCCTTACTTGCTAACTTGTCATTTTGAAGTTAAGGCTTAAATGCACTTTAAAACCTAATAGCAAAAATGCCCATAGTCTTTTTATTAAATTTTCTTATGGGTTGTGTAACCACAGAACCAGAAAATGCACACTGATATGAACTTGCTGGTATATGGAGACTATTTAAACTCCACCAGGTCCCACTAACACCCCATCTGGCATGGAATATACAGCTCAGGGTCACATGGCACCAAATCTCCCTAGTCACCCTTTGTCCTCACATTCTTCTTTCATCATGGCCTTTTTTCTTAATGAGTAGCAGCCAATTATTTTATAGATTGCTGTTCATTGTGGGTTTGCCTAATGTTCTCTAGTTGATTAAGTCCAGGTTGTACTTTTTGTCATTTTCTTCCTTCTTCCTGGCAAGAGCAGTTAGCATGACCTATCCTCAAAACAGTTCAGGGTTTGGTTAGCTACAGGCATGGCTCTGATTCAGATTTCTAGGATTTACTCATACTCATGACTGAAATTTTGTACTTAGAAATACACTCCAAGTGTCCCCCTTGGCAAGGCCCTGGCAACTGGCCTGCTCCTTTCTGATGCTCTAGTTTTGTGTGCTTTAGAGACTATATACACTTAAGATCCAACAGTGTTGTGACTGTGTCACTTGCCACTATGTGTCAAGTTCTTCCTTGTTCACACATGTGGCAGTATTTTCTTCTTTTGTAGCTGAATAATAATACCCTGATATATGGGTATACCCCATCTTGTTTATCCAGTTGCCCACCAACAGATACCTATGTTGCTTCACATCTTGGCTACTGTGAATGTTGTATACTGATAGTGGAATGTTAATATCATTTCCAGGTACCAATTTCAATTATCTTGAATAAATACCCAGTTATTCTGTTTTTAATTTTTTGTGAAACTGTTATATTGTTTTGCATAATGGCTGCATACTTCTAAAGAGCTCCAAATATTTTGTTTACATCCCTGCTAACACTGGGAATTGACTGATTGATTTGATAATTTAGCCAACCTATCAGGAGTGAGGTGACATCTCACTGTGCCTCGATTTGCATGTCCCTAATGATTAGTGATGGGTTTCTGTCTTGATTGAAGAAATCAAGTCTATTCAAGTCTTCGGCTTCTTTTAAAATTGGGTTATGAGTGAATTTTAATTGACTATTGCTCTTGGCTACAGAATAGAGCAGCTCCCCATACATTCTGTAAGTTAATCTCATATGGGCTGTGTGGTTCACAAATGTTTTCTATGTCACATACCAACTATTCACCCTGTTGCTTTTATTTTCTGGCGATATGGAAGCTTTCCGGCTTGATGTAATCTTGCTTGTCTGCCTTGTGGTTGTTGCTGGAACTTTGTGTGTCATCTGCATGAAATCATTGTCTAGACCAATGTCATGGAGAGTTCCCCTTTGTTTTCTTCCGGGAATTATCTGCTCCCAGTGTTATGTGAAGTCTTTAATCTGTTTTGAGTTGATTTTTGTGTACAGTGTAAGGTAAAAATTCAGTTTCATTCCTTTGCATGTGCATATCCAGTTTTAAAAATCACATGTAATCATAAAGTGCTCTGAACAGTGAAAGCAATCCTGAGACAGAAGCAAGCAGGGAGCAGCACATGTCCTGATTTCATAATGGTCTCAAACCAAAGGGATTAAAACAGTGTGAGCCTGGCAGAAAGACAGACGATAGACCATGGGAGCAGAATGCAGCCCAGAAATAAACCCCACATGTGCAGTCAGCTGATCCTCAACAAGGAGACAAAGCACACTATGAGGAGACAAATGATGTTGCGAACCCTGGGTGTCCACAAGAAGTTTGTGCTCTTTTGCCAAGGTTCCCATGGAAACTGTGCTGGCATGTCACCAGGCATCACCTAAGGATGTAAGTGGTGTTGATATGTCCCTTTACTAATGGTGCTAGTTTTGAGCACTTGGGTAAGAGGGGGCAGCCAGCTTCTCCTCCACATGGCTTCTGCTTTCCCTGTGTATTACATTGATGTGGAGATAATTTGAGACTGGGTGGCAACCCTACCACAGGTCATAAGCCTTACCATCTTTTCACTCTTTTCTGAAAGTTCTCACGAGTGTTTGTCAATCAGAGATTTTTCTCTTTCCATCATTCCTCTGTGTTTATTAATTGGAGTTAAGTTTTATTCAATTACATGTTTATATTAACTATGAACTCATAATTGCTTCTTTTAGTCTATGGATTATAACTCTTTCTATCATTGTTTCTTCACACAAAAGTATTCCAGATATGTCCTTCATCTGTTTTGCTGGGAGTTTGGGTTTTTTTTTTTTTTTTTTTTTTTTTTTTTTTTTTTTTTTTTGGGTTTTGCAAGGTAGGGTCTCACTCTGGTCCAGGCTGACCTGGAATTAACTATGTAGTCTCAGGGTGGCCTCGAACTCTCGGCGATCCTCCTACCTCTGCCTCCCGAGTGCTGGGATTAAAGGCGTGCGCCACCACACCTGGCTTTTTTGTTTGTTTTTTTGTTTTGTTTTGTTTTGTTTTGTTTTGTTTTGTTTTGTTTTGTTTTGTTTTGTTTTTTGAGACAAGCTCCTGTAGTTGAGGCTGGCCTGGAACTCACTATGTAGCCCTGGCTTCCCAAGTACTGTGATTACAAGCATGAGCACTAACCCCTGGGTGATTTGTCCACTTGTGAGATTACAAACTGACTGTTGTGCTCATTTTGTATGCTCTATCCATCTGTTTCTTCACTCATTTGCTTTGCACTGCTGGCGCTGGAACCCAAGGCTTTCATCTTGGTAGGCAAGTGCTGTACTGAGGAGCTTCACCCCAGCCCCACTCATCCATTTTGTGGCACTTCTCTTCTGCCATGGAATACTTTTTCTGTCTCAGGCTGGAATGAGCCTCATGGCTCCTTTCATTGCTGTAGAATATTTAGACTGTGAGTTCTGGAAGCTCGGAGCACACACTGGCTCTTACCCACTTTTGAACAGAAATTCTGCAGCAAGTGCTGCCCACTTTCCTGATTGCCAGCACATGACACAACCTACAAAAAAGGAAAGCAGAGAATCTCATCTCCCAGCGTTCCAGGAAGAGGGCCAACATCCCCCCCCCATACACACAAACACTGTGTGTCATCAGCCATGAACTCTGTTTCCAATCCTTTATGCCTCAGAGCAATTCTTTGAGCCTGTCTCTTTGGCCACACACCCAGTCAAATACCTGTGCTCTATACTCACTGTCACAAGTGACGTCAGCTGAACTATGAGAAGGTCAGGACAGCCTCAGACACAGCCATGCTGAGATGTTTTCATGCTGTCTAAAACACCAGGCATGGAGCACCAATGCCCACAAATAGCCTGTGTCTGTACTTTGTTGGGTTTGGCTAGTTATCCTGTGTAGTGATCTGAAGAGGATTGTGCAAGCTGGCCTGAGACTCAAATTCCAGCTATCTTATTTTCAGTTCCATTTCCTCCTTAATGAATCTAAAACCAGAGACACTTTCTCCCAGAACCAGGCTCTGAGGAGTTTGGCTGCCACAGATTTCTGTATGCTGCTCACTGAAAATAAATCTTTCTTGTTATCAAGAAGAAAATCATGGGCTTTGATAACATATTTTTAAAAAAATACCTTATATGAAATAATGGAAATATGAGGCTATGAAAAGTGGTGAAATAAAATTGTATCACTACTGCAAACTGTGGCTAAGGAAGGTCTAAATGGGAAGTCTCCATATAGGACATGATAGAGGACGTTGGAAAGGAAGAGGGGACACTTGAGGGTAGGAAGAGAAGAGTATTGTGGACCAAATTACATTTTAAAAAACTTCATCTGCATGTGTGTATAATGTGTGTATGTGTATTCATGAGAGTGAGTGTGGGCATGCACATGACACAGCATGTGTGGAGATCAGAGGACAATTTCAGGTGCTGGTCCTCGCCTTCCACCATGTTTGAGACAGGGTCTCTGGTTGTGCATTATTGTATTTTCTGGGTTACTTGGACCACAAGCTTCCAGTAAAATTCTCCTGGCCTCGCCTCCCACCTTATCAGAGGAGCATTGGTATTACACATGTGGCTTTACATCAGTTCTAAGGATCTGAACTCTAGTACTCACATTTGAGCAGTGGTCTTTGACACACTGAGGAATCACCCCAGCCCCCAAGTTACATTTTTATAGAGATAAAAAGATAATAAATTTACTTTATACCTATATTTTAGGCAGCTTGATTTAATGTAAATGGTGGGACCTTATCAAAGTAGAAACTTACTAGCACATATTGGTAGTTGGTCTCATTTTTATGAGAGAATAATATTCCATTATTTAGAGACTGTATATTGTTGATCAGTTCACTCATTAATGAATATTGATTAGGCTTATGTCCACCTTTTGGATCTTTTAAATAACACTACCTCGAACATATATGTACAAGTATTTATTTGGACACATGTTTCCTGTTCTTTGGGGTATACACCTAAGGAATGGAATATTGGGTGGGGTCAAGTGGAAATGCTATCTTCCATTCCACGTTGATGAAGGCCAGAGGAGGGGAAGCCACAGCTCCCAGAGTCAAAGAACCATCAGCCACATCTCTTCTAGAAGATCATTAAAATGGAGGGTTGTTTGAGCTATCTTCTGCCAGGTGCCTTAAAATAAGAATTTCTGTCACCACCTGTGACCTTGTGGATTAACTGAGACAAGCTGACACTTCTGTGTTCTGAGTGACAACAATGGGCTTTGGCATCTGGGACTAGGTTAGCCTGAGATGTCACAATGCCCTCAGCATCTCTCTCATGTGTTGGATGCTAACACCCGCTGTAAGCAGTTAGCCTCAGTTGCTTTGGTGATCTCCCAGCATAGTGGCAGCATTCTCAGTGCCATCCTCAGAGTGGGTGTTCAAAAGGGGGAAAAGCTCTCAGTTGCATAAGGCCTCCAATGTCACTGCCAGTGTTCTCCATCATCACAAAGGTCAAACTCATATTCAAAGATGGAGAAGGAAGTCTTTAAACAAGTTGTCCCTGTTTTCTTTTTGTATGCATCTATGTATGCATGTCCATGTGTGTGGGTGCACATGTGTGCAGTTGCATGTACACATAAGTGTGTGTGTATGTGTATGTGTGTGCATGCACTTGCACGTGTGTGGGCCAAAAGAAAGTCTCAGGTATCTTTCCTCAGGAAGGCTGCATGACTCATTGGCCTGGAGCTCCCAGTTAGGCTAGACTGGCTGGCCTGTGAGCCCAGGGACCCTCCCATATCCACCTCCCCTTTTCCAGGATTACAGACACTCATCCCCATGTCCAGCTTTGTTACAGGGAGTCTGGGACAGAACCCAGGTCTCCATGATTCCAAGTCAAGCGTTTTACTCTTTCCCTGTTTGGGAGTAACTGACACTCCCTGGCTGGGGACATCAGAACCCTGTCATCATTGGCTCCATCTCCCATCAGCAAGAATACAGAGGAATTTCATTTTCAAAGAGACATCTTGAAAATCACGCTGTACTTTGGGAATATTTTCTCTATATTTGTATATTTGACTATATTTAGGTAAGCATGAAAATACCATCTAGGACCTAAGGAAAATGGAAGATTTTCTGTTGTACACAAAGAAATTTTAGAGCTCACGAGTTACACAATGACCTGAGTGTGGCTTGTGAGCCCTGTGAGCTGGCATCTCAGTCAAGCAGATAAAGGGGTAAGGGGGGACATTGCTGCCATTGGTGGTGGATGGGACTTGCTTCTGAGGCACTTAGCAATGCCAACACACTTGGGACCAACTGAAATGAAAAGTTTTATTTTTCCCTATCTTTCCGAGTTCTTTCACTTTTGAAAATTTTCACACTTGATATTTCCTCTACCTGGAATAATTAATTTTCCAACAGCTTTCACTTCATTGTGTCTTTCTCATTCTCGGATCTCAGATCAAAGGTTATCTCCTTGGCGACATTTCACAGAGGCCTTCTCTGACTGGAACATGTCATACTGGCCTGCTGTGCTGTGTGTAGCAGGAGGGATGGCATGTGTCACCCAGCCATAGTACAAAGCATCGCTCAGGGTAATATGAGATGATCACACACTGAAGCCAGGCTGTCAGGGCCAGAGTCTAATTCCACTACTTCCTACCTATGACCTTGGTCTACCCCCATTACATTTCTATTGCATTAGCATAATAATTTCCATGACTGTGAAGTTGTTGTAATGATTAAATGATTTGGTGAATAGAATTTACCATAAGCAAGAGAATCTGACATCACTCACTTTAAAGCATTTACCACTCTCTGAAATGACCTAATTGTGTGTGTGTGTGTGTATACATATGTTTATGAGTATATATGCACATATGTGTGCACATGTATGTGGATGCCAGGAGACAACCTTGGGTGTCATTCCTCAGGAACATTTGCCACCTTTTTTTTTCTTCAAATATGGTATCTCACTGGCGTGGAGCTCACCAAGTAGGCTAGACTGGCTGGCTTGGGCACCCCAGGACCCCTGATGTCTCTGCTTTGCCACGCTGGGATTAGAAGAGGACATCACCACATCTGGCTCTTACATGGGTACAAACGATCCTCTTCATGCATGCAAAGCGGGCCCTTTACCAACGGAGCCATCTTCCCAGTTCTCTCACTATATATTTCTTTGCTATTTTTCTTTCTCCAGTACAATGTAGTCTCTATGAGGGAGAAGTCTTTTCTATTTTCATAATTGCCAAATGTCCAGAGCCAAGAATGCCTGCCTCATAGCAGATAATCAACAGATAGGTATTTGTGGGATGGGACATAGCTCAGTGATAGAGCACTTGATTAGCATGCAAAGGCCCCTGGTTTCATAAAAAAGTATGTTTGCTGCCTCATTTGCAGGATTTCCAAATGAACGCGTGAGTGAGTGAGTGAGTGAGTGAGTGAGTGAGTGAGTGAGTGATTTTGTGGCTCCTGCTGGGCAATTCATCTCTTAGCCTCATGGGAAGACTTGAGCATCAGGGCCTCTGTATCCTCTCACACCTAGAAATTACACATTCTGCCACAGATGACCAGAATCGCAGAGGTGATGGCCACAAAATTTAACAGACCAGGTGTATGCATGGGCCTCACAGAGCAGAGCAGGAAGTGCCACCACCCAGCAGCTCATAGCTGGAGGCTCTTCTTCAGTCTGTGGTTTGGGCCAGTCCACCCAGTGAATCATCCCAGCATGAACCGCTTCCGAGGTCTCCTCCATTACCCCAGCTCCCAGGCTTGCCAGAACCATAAATACTTCTAGTTGTCTTAGTTACACCTCAATTTTCATTTTCTGCTTGCCATTCTCTCAGGTGATTCCAAGTCTGAGCTCACATGTCTCCCTGGGTTGCATAAATTCCTTTCTTACTGCCAAGTCAAAGGTTGGGTTCAGGAGAACATCAGCAAACCTGCCAGTCCAGCTCTTCACTCTTGATCATGGTTATTAGTCACTGCAGCTGAGAGCTGGTGTCCGTGTTCGTGGGAGTTTCTGCAGGCACATCTGCTCTGTGATCCATGCACACCTGTGCTCTTCCTACAGAAATGTCACTCTTGCTGCAGGAAGGTCCCGCTGTGTCTGAACCTTGCTTCTGTGTTTATATTTGTCTTTGAGCCTTTGTCGGTGCCTAGCCTTTGCTTAGGTGGGACTGAGGGAGGCTCTACCCCCTGCTGCACAGCTGCTTCTTGCACAAACATTTCCTTACTGAAGGAGGCAGATGCTCATGAAACTCAAGAAACTTACAAGACCCTTTGGTTATACAAACTGTAAACAATTGCTGGAGGAAGGGGAGACTCCTCAATGGAGCTGCCTGCAATACAGCTTGCTTGGTGGGCTTTTCCACTATGCCTTTGAGTCATCCATTCTCCTGGAAGAAACCCAGTAATTTCACTGGATTTTGATAGAACTGTTCTTTGCTCTGTCACTGCCCTCTCTATCTGGAATGTATAGAAACACACTCTGCAGGAAAAAAAAAAATCAGAAACACTTGATCTATCTCATACTCAAAGTCTTTCTAGTAGGTGTGATTACCTGTCCTGCCCCCACAACTGCCTCCTAAACCCTTGGTGTCTGTCCTACTGTCATCTAACCCCCTGGCTCTGGACTCTGTGATTCCAACAGTATCTTAGGGCAGGTTTTGTAGTTGAAGAAGCTGGGGTGAGGTTCCTTTGTGAATGCTTGATTGAGAGGATACTCTCAGGTGAACACTGTAAGGAAAGAAGGAAAGAAAGGGGGCTAGGCAAGAGATTCTGTTCAGGGGTACCCAGGCTCAGATGAAGTCTTGAGTGCTCTAGAACCTGGATGGCATCACTGAGTTGAACTTCCAAGGAATGGAAGCTAAAGCCACCCACCCTACTGGTGAGAAATTGGCAAAGGTAGTTTGAGGGTACAACACAGACCTTTGGAAGCTCTTGGAAGCTAGGTGAACTGTGATCTTCTATTCTGTACTTTTCTTGGGACGGCGTCAGTACTACTCACCAGGTCTGCACTCACAGAAGGGATCCCATTGAAGCATGAGTGAGAGATTATCTACAAGTGTCTCTGAGATTACTTTGGGGAGCATGGGTGACTCCAAAACAGCTGGATCACTGAAAAGTCTCAACCCAACGTGGATGACCACCTCAGAGCAGGCGAATCATAGTTTCCCTTGCAGTTAATCCTCCATTTCGTGTATATGCTCACAAGATCACACCCAGCTGGTGACAGGAGGATCCTCAGACCCACCCCTCCTCCATCTCCTAGGGAAAGACAGCCCTGTTACTATCACCATACACTTGGCTGTCACTGTAGTGTTCTGCTCATTTTCTGGCCATGACTATCGAGACACAGTCAGCTCCATGGTGGTGATGTGACAGTCTTACTTTGCAAGAAGAATCATCTACTACAGCACTTCACAGTTGGTATAGACGGGGAAGATGGAGTGTTGCTGTCCTGCTCACTCAGTGATGGATGGATAACGTGTGTGGGTCTCAAGAAGACATCAAGAAGAGTCCCTTTCTCCATGAGTACAATCCTGAAATAACCACACTATCTCAAAGAGGGCAAAGCAAGCCACCTTATTGACAGTATTCAGTCCTGCCTCTGAGAAGTGGGTGCCTTGTCTACCAACAGCCAGTGTGGTGTGGGGTTGGGAAGGAAGTGAACCTCCCTACCGATTCCTGCAACAGAGCAAGGTGCATGCTTTCAACTTAGTACAAGACTTACGGAAAAGTTAGCATGTTCTATAAAAAGTTAACAACCTGGTTTTTAAATTTTTATTTATTTGAGAGAGAGAGAGGCAGATAGAGAGAGATTGGGCATGCCAGGGTCTTCAGCCATTGCAAATGAACTCCAAACACATGTGCCACATTGGGCGTCTGGCTTACGTGGGTTCTGGGCAATCAAACCTGGATCTTTTGGCTTTGCAGTCAAACACCTTAACTGCTAAGCCATCTCTCCAGCCCAATAACCTGATTTTTATGGCATGTGTTGAATTAATCCTATGTTATAAATCCACTGTAAACATGATTAGTAATTTTATTGTCTTAAATTGTTTCTGTGATCATAAGCCAGCTTTGTGTGTTCCTGATGTAAATGCCTGTGTGACAGGTTTTGCATTGTCTTATAGATCACACTCCTTAGTTTACTATGACTCACCAGTGTGTGGTCTTTTATCAAGTATCTACACATTCATTAGAAGAAGGGAAAAGAAATGATGAAAGAATGGATGAGATGACACTAAGAGTCCACATCTCTCTGTGAACATTTCTTCTTTTTCCTCTAAATACAGCTATAGTCAGAGGCCTTAATTAGCACATTAAATATACTATAGTTTTCCTTTATGAATCCAGCAGGATTTCCTTTTCTGTGGATGAGTTCTTCAGTTGCGCTCCTCTGAATGGATAAAGCATAATTAACATTGTCTTGAGGCTCATTTTCATCTATGCCGCCATTCCTCATAAGCTGAGCATCATTCTCAGCAAAAGTCAATGTGTCACTTTTATTAGCCTCGTTTGCACTTTAACACTTGGAAAATTAATTCAAGCTATGTTAACAGACTTAAGTTCAGATACAATGGACTGATCTGGCTGTCCTTGCTGAAGTCATGTCATTTAGAAGTGAATCATACGTGAGTGCATAAAATATGAGATCATTGCTTGACACGGGCTGCTCTTGATCTAAGTTGCACCAGAAGCCTGAGGAGAACAGGGAACAGACTTTTTTCATGATTCCCAGTTTTTACTGATGACACTAAAAGGTCCATTTCTGGGCATGGTGGGGTTCTCCTGATGTTCAACCTTAAAGAAATCACTGTTCATTGTGAAATCTCTCTAGCAAAGGCTTCTTAAGCTTTGGATTTTCTTCACCCCACTCCAAAAAAAAAAAAAAATCAAATATGAGACATCTTAACTATTTGGGAATGGTCATGTTCCCTCTTCAAGTAGCAGCATCCACTTACTACTTTCTCTTCTAGGTTGGCATCTCAGCAGTGGTGTGTCAGGCTTCATTTCTCAATTCTCGCCTGAGTAAAAAAGCTCCCATTTATGAGCACTTCCGTGTGAAGCAGAGGAAGTAGGGACATTATCCTCCCTCCAGCATTTGTTATTCCCATGAGAGGTGCACTCGGTTTGTGATCATTCCACAGGGTATGGGTACCGATGTTAACCCACAGGAGACCTGCTTCCTGAGAGTACTTCCTAAACACTCCTCCCTGTCACCCGAAACTGTAAATGGTGCTTCCAATCCTTGTACTGCATGCATGAGGATCTGAGTTGGATCTTCAAGGCCCACGTGAAAATACTGGGTGCCGTGTGTGCCTGTAAGTCCAGTGCTAGAGAGGCAGAGAAGCAGCATCCCTGGGGCTTACTGCTCAGACAGTCTAGCCTAATTCAGGAGCTCTGGGCTAGTGAGAGACCCTGTCTCAAAAAAAAAAACTGGTTTGTTGAAGGGGAAGAAGAGGTTAAGTGGAAGGGAATGAGGAAGGAGACAAGAGAAGATAATGGTCAGGCATGGTAGCACACGCCTTTAATTCCAGCACTTGGGAGGCAGAGTAGGCAAGTAGGAGGGCTGTTATGAGTTCAAGGTCACCCTGAGACTACATAGTGAATTCCAGGTCAGCCTGGGCTAGAGAAAGACCCTACCTCAGAAAACCAAAGAGAGAGAGAGAAAAAATAATAGGGGTTTTTCTTTAAAATATATTATGAATCTGCATTAAAACTGTCAATAAAAAAAGGAAAAAGTGGACAGCACCTGAAGAATGAAACCCAAAGTTATCTTCTGACCTCCAAAAGAAAGAAGGGTTGGATGGGAGGGAGGAAAAGAAAAAGAGAGAAAGGAAAGGAAAAGAAAAATTGTGTTTGGGCTACACTGGATGTTTTGTTTGTTTTTTAATTAAATTTTGGTGCCAAGAGTAACATCAGAAACTTTCCAAAAAGTTCTGGATTTCTGTTTTCTCTTGTCGGGTGAGACACTGTTACACAGGTTAGCAGAGTCCTTCTTGGAGACAGGCAGCTGGTTGTACCAAGTTCTTCTTCTTTTTTTTAATCAATATATGTTTTTTATTTATATTATTCTGATTTTACATTCATAGAATTGATTCCATTGTCCTCCTCCCCTTCCTCCCACTTTCAAAGGGGCCCTCATCAATGGGGAATGTGTATCATGCATTGTGAGTTTGCTCAAGAGTTCTGGTGGATAGGCCCCAGTCTCTGTGCATAATGCCCCAACTTGTGACTCTAACAATCTTTCCGCCCCCTCTTCCTTGAGTTTCCCTGAGCCACATTGGGGTCATTTTAGTTCTGCTTCCTTGATGAGGTTTTGGGAGCCTCTGTGTCTCTGGATATCTGGCTTATGATTGGAGTTGGATGTTCTCTGTGTTTATCTCCTTCAGCCTTTTTCTGGTGTTGTGATCGCCTTGAGCGCTGTATTCTTGCCCTTCCCCTGCGTTGTTCTATGGTTTCAGCTGGTGAGGTGTGGTTAGCTGATCCTCCCTTCAGGTTCATTGTCCACCTGGAAAGAGATAAGCAAATTCTCCAACGGAGAGAGAAGTTAGTACTAGATAGAAGGGATAACCATATATGTTTTGGAGGGAACTTTATATGCATTGGCTCTCTTCTAGCCCACATTTGGTGGCCTCTAGATCTTGGAGACTGAGCTCATTTTTTGTACATGGCTTTGACTTAGTTCCCAGTTCCAGCAATGAGTTCCATTCCACTGAATAGATTTATTAGCCAAATCAAGAGCAGTTGGTTACCCACCATGGCTGTTTAACAAGATTGATACACCCCTGGCCAATTTGATCAAGCGGAAAAAAGAAACACTTCAAATCAACAAAATTAGAAATGAAAAGGGAGAGATCACAACAGACATGAGCGAAATAGGAAGAGTTATTAGGACTTATTTTAAAAACCTCTACTCCATAAAACAGGAAAATATGGAGGAAATGGATGAATTCCTAGACACATACCACCTACCAAAGCTAAGCCCAGAGCAGATTAATTTCCCAAACAAACCCATCACACCCTTCGAGATAGAAGAGGTAATCAAATACCTCCCCAAAAAGAAGAGTCCAGGACCAGATGGTTTCTCAGCAGAATTCTACCAAACCTTCATGGAAGAACTGAAACCAATTCTTCTCAAACTCTGCCACACAATAGGAGAACAGGGAGAGATCCCTAACTCTTTTTATGAAGCTAGTATCACCCTAATTCCAAAACCAGGAAGGGACGCCACAAGAAAGGAAAATTATAGGCCCATTTCTCTGATGAACATAGACGCAAAGATCCTGAACAAAATTCTTGCAAACTGAATTCAACAGTACATCAAAAGCATTATCCACCTTGATCAAGTAGGCTTCATCCCTGGAATGCAGGAGTGGTTCAACATACGGAAATCTGTCAATGTAATACACCACATAAACAAGCTGAAACACAAAAACCACATGGTCATTTCGATAGATGCAGAAAAGGCCTTTGACAAAATAAAACATCACTTCATGATCAAAACATTGGAGAGAATAGGTATGGACGGCCCTTATCTCAACATAATAAAGGCTATATATAAAGCACCTAAAGCCCAAGTAATTCTTAATGGGGAGAGACTGAAGGAATTCCCATTGAGGTCAGGAACAAGGCAGGGGTGTCCACTCTCACCTCTGCTCTTCAACATAGTGCTAGAAGTATTAGCTCAAGCAATAAGACAGGAGAAAGAAATCAAAGGGATACAAATTGGAAAGGAAGAAGTTAAGTGTACCAAGTTCTTAATGCGAACCCTTCTGCATTTCTTTTACCTCCATTCTGGACAAGTTGGAACTGTCTACTAGGATCACTTAGTGGGTTTCTTTAAAGAATATGATGTTTTTAAAAAATTCCCCCCAGCCTGGGCTAGAGTGAGTCCCTACCTCAAAAGCCAAACCAAAAAAGAATATATGTATATCTCCCAAAATATTTTTCAAAGAAAAAATATTTACTTTTTTATTCTTTATATTCATGAAAGATGTTGTGAGGACAAAAATGGAAAAGAATATCAAGGTTGTACCAATGTGACTCTTAAGACATTTTAGCTAATAATTGCATAAATCACAATGGCTAATTCCTGACATTGAATTCTAATTATTACTGATAAGTTCAATGTTACATGGCATATTTTAAAGTTTCATCATAAAATTACATGACTTTTTCAAAGTAAAATTCACTTAATTCCTCCCGGAACAAAGCCATTCATCCTTTGTGCTGGAGGAACCCCTTTGAACGAGCATGAGCTCCTTTTTCCTGATGAGGGAACCAGAAGCAGTGCAGTAGCCACTGGACCTGGGCAGTCAAAAGCTCTGGCCTCTTCTGAAGCCAAGCACAGCAGAGCCCAGGAGAAACCTGGTGTTAGGACAGCCTCCAAGTATACCACCAACATCACTTCCTTCTGAACAAATGCCTTCTCTTCTTTGGACAATTCCCTCTATTATTTCTGTAGACCTTTCCCATCTGCCCAGCAAGCATGCCCTTAGGGATCCTGAGGGACTTATGCATTCACTGAAGCCCAGAAGTCATTCCTAGGTCCAGAGATGTTTTTCCCCCCTGCTCCAGCACTGACCCCATTGCTCTCCGCAAGCCCATCACTGCTGCATTTCTCAGAGCTGCCCCAAGGAACCCACATAAGTACCTATGACCATCTTCTCTAGGATTAGGAGTGGTCAGGCATGTGGGAAGGGCTCGCTGAGACATGACCCAAGCTGGCCCAGGACAAGTTGTCATCAGGAAGACACATCCTTTGTGTATGCGCCTCCTCCACCCCTGGCCTTTCTGCTCTGTGACTCTTGTCCAGCTGTGATTCTCTCATTGCAAAACAAAAATGGATGGTCAGAATACTGATAGTTGGTTAGTAGAACATGCTTTTCCTACATAGAGTTAGGAGTTGTAAAAGATGATGATAAGAGGTAGGAGGATCGCCGTGAGTTCAAGGCTACCCTAAGAGTACATAGTTAATTCCAGGTCAGCCTGGGCCGGAGTGAGACCCTACCTCGAAAAACAAAAACAAAAACAAAACAACAACAACAACAAAAGATGATGATAAATGAGCAAGGGAGGCTATTAGTGCTGGGTCAGTACTTCATAAATGTCATTATATGTCAGAACATGAGTTGGATCGGGATAAATGGCAGAGGCTTTAGAGAAGCTACAGGGATCTTCCTGAAAAAGTTGCTTTTGTTGTTGTTGTTTGTTTTTTGCAGTAATGGGAATGGAATCCAGGGCCTTGTGCACTATAAGCAAGCATTCTGCTATTGGCCTACATCTCCAGCCTTCTTTTTACTTTTTGTTTTAAGATAGGGTTTCACTGAGTTGTCCAGCTGGCCTTGATTTCACTCTGTAGTCCAGGCAGATCTTGAATGTGCAATCCTTCTGCTTTTAGCCTCCTGAGTAGGTGGAATGGCAGGGCGATACCAGCAGGCCTAGTTTTGTTTCTTAATATTATGTTATTGTTATAAGAAAAGCATTATAAACAATGAAGAGCTATGTCCAAAATGGAATGTGTTTATCAGTTTAAATACAATCTTTTAAAGTTTTTTTTGTTTTTAATAAGAAACTTGAGCTTGCATGCCTGAGTATGACTTTCATATTTCTGGTTTTGTGCTTGAAATGGCTGCATCAAATCTTTCATAGTCTTTTCAATTTCTTGATAGCATCAATGAATAGGTGGTGAAGAATTTTTTAAATAATCTTTACAAGCATTCAAAAATGTACAAGTGCTGAAACCATACCCTTTTCTTTCCTTGACAAAGGTACTATTGAAATTTCTTGTGATAACAGGACGAGATCTCTAACAAAATAGAACTTTTCCATTTCAAACATTTCAAAACAATGATAAAGCCCTAAATTGACACAAATACCTGAAGTATGGATTTTTGGGTAGAGGAAGATAAACTTCTCTGGGGAAATGGCTCAGGGGATAAAGTGCTTGTCACACTAGCATGAGTACTTGAGCTCAGATCCCCAGCACTCAGGTAAAAGGCTGGACTCCAAGGTGGGCATCCGTCATCCCAGCACATCTACAGCAGGCACAAACGAGAGAATCTCCCAGAAGCTCAGGAGCAAGCCTGCCTGGAAAATACAATGGTAAACAAGAAACTCAGCCTCAGAATAAGGTGGCAGGTGAGGACTGACATCCCAAATTGTCCTCTAACATCCATACTCATGCCATGACATGCACACCTGTACTCACACGCATGAACATGAACACACATACACACATGTGTGCACTCACACATATACACTAATAAAAGAAGGAGAAATAGATGAACATACAAAAACAAGTATCTCTAGTCAAAAAGATCAAACAAAGAATATCATGGGCTGGAGAGGTGGCTCAGAAGTTCAAAGTGCTTGCTTGCAAAGTCTGAAGACCCAGGTTCAGATCCCCAGTACCCATGTAAAGCTATATGCACAAAGTGGCTCATGCATCTGGAGTTCATGCAGTGGAAAGATGCCCTGGCATGCCCATTTCCTCTCTTTCTCCCTCTCTCTCTTTCTCTCTCTTCCTCTCTTTTTGGCTCTGCTTGCAAATGAATAAATAAAAATATTTTTAAAGATTTGAAAAAAAAAAGAATATTGGGCTGGTTTTCACATGCACATGTCCTTGTGTGCTCACACACACACTACTCCTTCCTGCTCCATGTTTTAAGACCCTGAGGTTCATAGTAGGTATTGTAGAAACATTTCAGTATCGGTCTATTCCTGCTGGCTTTGAAATCCCTATGCAAATTAGCATTTCTTCTCGCAGGATTTAGCACTTGGTCATTTTCTTGCTTTGAAGTCTATGACAGTGGGGCAGCAACAACCCTGCAGCCAGTCATGGAGGGCACCGGCAGTGATGCACTGAGATGTGGCCAAGTGAATAGCAATGGTTTTGATTTTGCACAATGAAGCATGATCTCGCCAGAGTTGTCTGTGTAATGTAAGAACAATACACCTCTTTGGCCTTGTCATTAATTCTCAAGGCAGTGCATTAGGTAAACAAATTACATGTCATTATGTTTCAAAAGTTTTCAGGAATCCATGAACTCTGTCATTCAATCTTAAACAATAATCACTTGGGAATGGTTTAAAGCTCTCAGTAAAAGTGGACTGTGATTCATTTGTGCTTCCACGGTGCCCAGAGAAGATGTGAAGAGCCTCCTCCGCAGAGCGGCTGCATGCCTGGAACTGATAAATGTATCACACACCTGCACAACTTTATCTGAGAAGCAGATTTTGATAGCTCTCTGGGATTCAGGTCAGTAGATAATCCTCCACAAACAGCAAATCTCAATGCTATTGACAAAAGAAGGGACACAAATAACTGGCAAATTCCATGAATCCCTGGCTTATAAGTGGCTCTCTTTTCATAGATTTATCGTGAGTGTCCTTGAAATCTATCTGAAAAAAAGATTTTGCAGGCTCTTCCCAGTTTGAAAGTATAGTTTTCAGAGTTGCTGATAACAGTTCCCTGTCAAAGCTACTCAATGAAATGGTGCTTTGGGTAGCAGACATTTTATCTTTGGGTAATGATACCAAGAGAATTTCACATGGAAGAATGGCAAATGAGTGGAATCGATATTATTCTCCTGAGTGGAAGATCTTTCAAACTTCATTTTAGAAATTGAGAAGGGTGGGTGTGTAATCTAGACTGGGGTTGGGATCTAACTGTCATATACTGGCATGGGAAGATCAGAGCTGTGTCTTAAATAAAGTGTGTGCCTCTGTAATGCTTTGAATGTGAACCATACCCCATTGACTAGTGTGTTTGAACACTTAGTCCCCAGATGGTGATTCTGTTTGGAGAAGTTGTAGAGCCTTACTGGAGGAACTGGGTCACTGGAGCAGATGAGCCTTGAGGTTTTATAGTCCAGCCCCACTCCCTGTTAATCCTGGGCCTTCTGCTTCTGGCTGCAGTGTGAACAATGCAGAAATAAAAGAAAGAAATTCCTGCTTCATCATTGCAGGCCACCCACATTTCCATTTTCCAAGAATGACCCTTCCAGTTTTTGGTGTTTCCCTGTTGCTGTTTCCGCAATGGGCTTATTGTTTTTCCTTAAATGGACTCAACCTATTCAAAAATGTATTTTTTTTAAATACATTACTTAGGGCCATAGAGATGGCTTAGTGGGTAACCTGCTTGCTTTGAAAGCATGAGAACCTTAGTTTAATTCCAGTACTTGCATAAAACACCAGGTGTGGATGCACATGCTTATACTCTGAGGATCCCTGGGGTTCACTTGTATCCTAATTGCTAACTCCAGGCCAAAGAGAAACACTGTCTCCAAGGAGGTAGATGGTGTTCCTAAACATGACCCTCTAGTGGCACGGGCATACTTACACACATATGCACACCTGCACACACACACATGTGAATGTGTACATATGAACACATACACGCTCACATTTAATAAATGATACAACATTTTACTTTGTTTACTGTTACCACTTACAATAAGGTGCCAGGTGACAGAAAAAGTAAAATGCCTAAAGTGAACATTTCCAGAGTGCCTTTTTCCTTCATTTTTTGAGACAGGACTTCAATATATAGCCTAGGATGGCCTCAAACTTGCAATAATCCTCTTGTCTCAGCCTTCCAGGTACTGGGATTACAAGCACACACAACCTCAGAGCATCTTCTCAAAGGGAGAAAGCTGGTTGTTCTTGTAAGACTCAAACAGGAAGGAGGCTTGTCTGTGTTCAAAGGATGGAAATGTCAGACTGGCTCCACACAGGCCTGATGTCAGTACAGTATCAGAAGCTCTGCTGGACATTTGAACAGGAATAACTGCACTTGCTGTTTCACTCCATGATATTTTGAGGCAATATCCATGCACTAAATTATAGCAACTTTTCATCTCATCTTCTGAAACACTCTAGACCCAAGCAGTTGACTACAGTGACACAACCCAGAAGGGAAAACGTTGTCTAGTTTTTCTTATTTTCTATCAGTTTCTTGTTTTCTACCAGTAACATTTAATTTTCTTGTAATGCTCTAAATAGAACCCAGAGCCTTGGGGCATGCTAGGCAAGCGTTGTATCACTGAGCTAAGCACGAGAGAAGTCAGCACTTTCAAGAGACACATGAGCCTCTGGGGTGCAAAACCATGGCAGGAAGATTTTTCTGGTTGTTTGCAAGCCTTTGGACACCATCTTCCACCTCACCTTGTTTGAGAGAAATATGACCATTTCCAGTTCACTCTGTCCTGCATAACTGGGGACTCACATCAGAGAGAGGTGTTCCCTGCTGTCGAGTACAAAGCATGTCTAAATTAGTGATAGTTCACATATCCAAAATCTGACAATACTGTGTTCCTGGAATAAAGAAATACCCAATCTGTTAAGTACCTCACGGGCACACAATTAAAGTCTGTGGATTCATTCATTATGTTTCTGATGAGTTTATGTAATGAAGTGGTAGGCAACCCTTTAGAGAGGGTGGCTTGGGGTACCAGCCTGCTAGGGAGGGATTCTCATATCTGACAGGGCATGATCTGGCCAAGGGGTCTTGGAAAGAAGTTTCCATTGAGCAGATGGTCCAGACTCTGCATTGCTGGTCACTCCCAGGAAATGTGGTCCTTGCATGGCCCAGAGCCACACTCAGCAAAGTAAAGTGCCTTGGGAATTAGGTGATTCTTTCTTCCTGTAGCCTCACTCCTGAGATATGCTGAACTCTGACTTTCAACCACCTCTATTTAGTGACTTTCCCTGGGAAGTCTTTTATTTTGCATGTGTATGTGGGTGTGGTAAGCATGTGTATGTGTGTTTATATTTCCATGTGTGTGTGTGTGTGTGTGTGTGTGTGTGTGTGTGTGCACTTGCATATGGAGGCCAAAGGCAGACATCAGGTATCTTCCTCAACTGATCTCTACCTTATCTTTTGAGAAATACTGACCCTGGAGCTAACTGATTAGCTTAGCTAGCTTGCTATGAAGACTGAAGGAGCCCAATGTCTCTGCCTTCATAGCATGGAGATGGCAGGCATGTGCCTCCACGCTTTTGCATTGGTGTTACCAATCTGAATGCAGGTCCTCATGCCTGCACATAAAATACTTTACCATCTCCCCAACCCCACACAGAGTCTATTTCTATACACTCCAGATAGGGTAGCAACAGACCAAAGAAGCAATTGCAGTTCAGCTTGGTAAGCCAGTGAGTTTGGGGGGTCACTTACACCACCAAGGAATCATCTCCCCTCACCCCAGCATTGCTAAGTGCTTATGTAGACGAGAGCAGAGGCAGGGCCTCGAAAGCCTCATGGGCCCTCCCCACTTCCACGAGGGAATGTTAGTGGGTCTGATCTCATGAGGGTCTCCTGCAGATAGTCACAGTTGCTCTAAGGACAAAGCTTTAGGACAACCCCCATTTCACCAAAGTAAAATCCCTCTGGAGTCTCCTTCACAGAGGAAATGTAAGATTCCTACTTCCAACAATGCAGGAAAGGACTCTGGTCTTACTTGCAGCTTTTAGTTACAAAGCTGAGAATAGCTATGGAAAACCCGTTGAAGGGGACTCCCTAGTTTCCCCAGAGCAGCTTGTCTGGGAGTCTTTTCTTTGCTCTTAAAAGCATCACTCAATCCCAATCAAAAAAAGGCCTGATCTTTTTCTCTAAATCACTTACACAAGCATTACTTAAAAGCTAAGTGCTTTGGGGAAAATACACTCCAAAATATAAAAATCTTTACGTGTGTCTGTGGTACTATAAAATACTAGATATAACTCTGTTCTTAGTAGAGAAGTCTTTGAGGCAGCAGTGTCAGTGAGTTACCATCAATGCAAAATTGCCCTTGCCTACCAAAAGACAGAATCCACAGGTGCTGCTGTAAGAAACCCAACAACAGCTATTTCTCAACAAACAAAAGTTCTGCCTTATCATTTCTGTAATTAACTGTGATGAATTTTAAAAGGGTGCTAATATTTTGACATGTGACCAAATTTGAGGGTGAGCAATAATTTGAAAGTAATGGGAGGCTTTAGACTAAGTATCTGTTTCTCCAGTGTAATTTGAACTGTATGTCACATGTTTCACTTAACACACTCATTCACATCCACATAGCATGGGATTTTGACTGTAAAGGAATCACTCCCAAGAGTCAAAGTCAGACCCTCTATCAGATTGCTACATTTTACCTGTTGATTGATGGAGATGTGTCTAGATGGACTGTAATGGCCTCTGAGCCTGACCATTGCAATATGGGTTTTCCAGGAAATAGGTGATGAGCTTTCATGGCACACTAATGTCATTCTGCTTAATAATACTATTGGCTCCCAGATAAACTAAGTAGTTTCATTTTCCAGGAGTCATCTCTGACTCCTGAGTTTGAGAATGCACACTCAAATGGTACCCAATGTGTGATGGGGTTTCCATGGCGACCAAACAGCTTATGGGGCTGGGTGTCAGGTTGTGATGCAGCTATTTAGGGTTGTTTAGAGGGACCTGCTCCTACCAACACTTACCTTTTGGGCAGAGGCACTGAGGATAAATCATAGCTAGATGAGAAATGGGAATAGAATGCAGGTGGTGCTGAGCAGCCTTATCTGCATACAGGACACCAGAGCCACTGGCAGAATCGAAGTTTAACAGATTGTGGTTTTGAAAAGCCAAGACTTATCACATTTCTATGAGACCCTTCTTAGCCCTTGGTTCCTTTCCTGACTGGTGCAGTGGATTTTTTTTTTTCACTCTGAGCTGACCGTCCTGTCACTGCCTCACCAGCTGCAACCCTTCCTCCATGACTCACAACATTGCTTTTCCTTCTGGCGCCCTGGGTCACATCTCCATCCATCACTGAGTAGCAGAACCCAAAGCCCTGTTGTCACAGTATTTTTACTAACAAGATACTAGATCTGCAGTCAGCATGCACAATTAGATCCAGCCAACTAGATGCCCCAACTCACACTGGCTGAATAATGAGATGCAAAAGGTGGGGTGCTGTAGCCTTAGAGGGGAGTGCCAAGGCAGAGCCGACTCTAGGACAGGAGGGACTGGAGAAATTTGATACTTCCTGACATTTATGAAAGTCTCCAAGATAACCTTCCTCTGCTCTGGCTGTCCTGTTCTGATAGGCTACTGCCCAATTCAGATTCTTACATCTTCAGCCTCTTCCGGATGTGCCTCAAGGCCAACATCATCCATCCATCCATCCATTCGTTCATTCATTCATTAATCCAATAAAGTTACTGTACATTGTATGT